>LUFD01000017.1:0-27208 GCA_003025255.1 Cordyceps pruinosa
CGAGGCGCTGCGGCGCGAGCGCGAGCGGCTGGCGCGCGAGGCCGACGCCGCGGCGCGCCGCCTCAAGGAGGTGGGCAACGTGCAGAACTGGGCCGAGGTGCTGGAGCGCGGCTTCCTGGTGCTGGAGGAGACGGTGCGGCTGGCCAACGGCGGCGGCGGGGGGGAGGGCGGCCGGTCGTGGTCCGGGTCCGGGTCGGGCAGCGTGTGCAGCTGCAGCGACTGCGGGCGGACGTCGGACGGGGGGCTGCGGGCGGGCGAGGAGATGGAGGTGGAAGGTGCGGAGGGTGGCGGGCGGGAGGAGGAGGAGAGGGCGGCGGATAAGGGCAAGGGGAGGGAGGTCGAGGCGGCCATGGACGGCTTGGAGGCCATGTCGGTGACGAGTCGAAGCTTGTGTGACGGGGAGTCGAGTGCGGCGGATGACACGGGCAAGGCCAAGAACTCGGAGACGGCGTCGCTGTCGACGACATGCTGATGAGGGCACTCTGGGATCATCCAAGGAGGGTATCACGAGACTTATGAACTGAACGAAGAGTAAGAATGAACTTGGATACACATTATGACAGTTCCCATTTCTTAGATTGACAATAATTATCTTTTCATTAACATGCACACAACATCGCCCACCAACAGAGAGCACTTTTGGATTCACTCTCCAGTTCCCGCGGTTGAATCAGCTTCGCGAATCACGGTCAACACCTCCTGGCATACTAGCATTTTACAGAAGACCAGGCAGCATGACAAAGCGCTTCTTCTTGTACTTGTCGCCAAACTCCTTGCGGTAGGCCTTCTCCTTGCCCTTGGCCCAGATATACATCTGCGCGCCGCCAATGGCGATGGACAGGGCGACGGCCCAGTCGCGGCTGACAATGACGATGCCGACCCAGGCGAGGATCTCGAACATGTAGTTGGGGCAGGTGACGAGGCCGAAGCCGTAGCCGGCGGGGATCCTGCGCTCGGTGCCGCCGGCGGAGCGCAGCGTGGACAGGTAGTAGTGGACGAGGGCGTTGCCGGCCTCGCCGAAGAGGCAGAGGGCGGCGCCGGCGGCGTCGACGGCAGGCTGGCGCGCGGCGGCGGCGAGCGAGCGCGGCCAGTAGACGGAGAGGGCGGAGAGGAGGCCGAAGGAGGCCCAGTAGAAGAAGCTGTTCTTGAAGACGTTGGCGACGGGCATGGTGTTGGCGGAGAACTTGTGCACAAAGGCCGTCTCGAGCTCGCGCTTGAGGAAGTGCGCGACAATGAGGGCAAACGTCAGCCACTGCGTGCCGGACAGCGGCGCGTCGCCGCCGGGGAAGATGTACGGTCGGGCGGCGATGACGGCGGCGTGGATGGGGATCGGGCCAAAGTACTCGATGAGGAAGACGGTGCGCCAGGCAATCTGGGGGCCTACATTTTCCAGCATTCTTGTTAGTTTCATCATGCCGGCCGCTTGGCTAACAGAACACGAGCGCGCGCGCGCAGTGGCCGTACCGAGATCCTTGACGAGCACCTCGCCGGCGTCCGCAACGGCGGGGATGTCCGAGACGAGGGCCCTGCGGTCCTTGAGCGTCTTCTTGGTGGCCGTGTCGAAGAGGCCGATGCGGTTGAAGTCGCCGATGCCGGCCTGCTTGGCCACGGCCCTCTTCACGTCCTCGACGGTCGCGCCCGCGGGCAGCTCAACGCTGGCGGGGAGACGCTTGATGGGCTGCTTCGGCGCTGCGCGGGGGAAGGGGGAGGAGCAAAGGTTAGCTTCAAGAGGATGGCCAGGACCGAGGGTTGGTTGAAGCGGGTGGGCATACAGCGGTTGGTAAGCTTGAGGGTGGTAGCGGCCGCCATCGTGTCTGGCCGGGTTGTTTCTTGTCCGGGGAGATGGATTGAAGCGTGGTGACGCAGCTCGAGGGGAGGAAGAGGGATCTCCTGTCTTTACTACACGGCGTTTGTTGAGAAGCTCGGCACAAGCTATTTTAAAGTGGGGCTGTCCGGGACAGGCGGTGGCTCTTACACTCCGAACCCTGTAAGACGGTCACGGAGATACAGAGGTACAAGTCCATGGCCGAATCGAAATATCAATGGTCGTATGCCAACTGGTTTTATTGTTAATTCAATGCGTCTATTGCTGCCATTACAAATCTGGGCGAGAGCAAGCACCGCCACTGCGAAGGTGGGTAGACGGCGCTTGCTGATGATGGGCGCCCTCTTGATGGAACAGGTCTTTCACTGCGTAAATCGTTTTGTATTGCCCTTCAGTTGTCGTGATATGGCAGAATCCCTCGATTCATTACTCGGATTGTCGATATCGAAAACTTGTGCCTCGCGGGCTGTCAATTGGTAGACAAAGCTCCGGAGGGTACGTACCTCACTTACACGGCCAACATTCACATGCTCCGACTCATTCTGTAAACTAGCAAGTTACTGGGATTACCTGCGTCGTATTTCCAAGCCTTAAATAGCATGCCCCTTCAAAGAATATCTTGTCATTGGTCAATCAAATCCCAGAGCCAATCTGGCAGCACTCTCTCATCCAGCCCATCCCCCCGCCCGTGATCAGCCCTCTCCGTAGCCAGCCCGTCCACGGGCCATATGCCGAATGACTGTCCCCCCGCATCGGCGCTGATCTTGCGCCGCCAACTCCCACTATATACCCTCTCTGGATGGGGAAGTCGGCGCCGCGTGCCCTCGGCGCGCCGGTCTCCCTCCTCTTTGAGCTGCATAATCGTCGGCCAAGTCGCGCCGTCCGTAGTGTCCTCCCCGTCAAAGCAGCTATCCGTCAATGCAAAAAGCGAGTGGCCCTTGATAGGTATCGTGGGAGCGAGCTTGCCCTTCTTGGACAGCTCCGCCGTCAGCCGTTCAACCTTGATCGCAATGGCCCGCCGCCGCTCCTCCGCCGCCGTCACCTTCAGGGCCGCCAGCTCGGCGGCATTGTGCGGCACAAAGGGCGAGCCGTCCGCGCCAATGTAGTGCATGTTCTGGCGCATCTTCTGGTACGCCATGAGCTCCTTCTTCTCGCCGCTCGTCCATCGCTTCGAGTGAGACCACAGCGGCGGGTCGGCGCTCGCGGCGGCGCTCCTCCGCACCTCGTAGACGACTTTGCCGGCCTGCCGACGCCGGAAACTGGCAGGCTCCAGGGGAGCGTTGACCGGAGCGCGCCGGCTCGCCTGCTGCTGTTGCTGCTGCTCTTGGCAGGTTGCGTCCCTCCCCATTCCCCGCGTCGGGCTATTCTTGGAAGCTGCTGCCTGGGCAAATGATTGCCAGGCGTTTGCGCTGCCACGCCGCGAGCTGCGCCGCGAGGTCACATTCGAGCTGGCTGGGGACTCGATGTGCCCCGACGAGCGCGAGCTAGTGGACGAGTTGCTTTCGTGTGAATACTAGTTGCCACGACGCGACCCCCGCTGCATAGCGCTGCTGTCAATACGCGGCGGTTCTGTTTCTCGGGACGTGGTGGCGCCGGCAGCTTCTTTGGTGGGAATATAGCTACCGTAGGGGGGCAACGGGTGGTGGTGCTGATGTAGCGGGCTCCCTAGCGGGAGGGGTGTTGAGGGCGGCCAAGGCGGCAAGGGATAATAATACGGGAATGGCGCCGCGTGAGGGTGGTGTCCTAATAGGTAACTGTGTATCGACGGGCCAAAAGTGAAGCCTGGGAATGCGTAGCATGGGGCGTGTTGAGGTGGATGCTCCAGGGACCAGCTCGCTGGAAGCGCCGCTGCCTGTGAATCAACCTAGCCCCGTGTCAGCAGCTGTACGGAAAGGGTCTCTGAGATACTTGATTACGGAAGGAGATAGAGGTGAGATTTCAGGATTCGGGTCAAGTTTGCTCGAGTCCGGCACACGTGAGTCTTCGTCGCACAGGGCGGGAGTGTCTGCACTACGACACGGCTGTATGCTGGACCCGTCAGGCTCAAATACCGCGGCGCAGGGATTCATCGGCTTCCAGCAGAGGCTCCGGCGCTTCGGGCAATATCAGCAATTGGGCCGGCAGAATGTGAGCACAGAAGGCATTCCAGCACCCAGGCGAGCGAGGCTGGCAGAGCGGGCCGCCGTTGAAATCGGCGGCAGCAAATTGATGGGTGGCTCGTTAGGCAAGGAATAAACCAGTCAAGGTCGAAGAATCAAGAGAAATTTTCTCTTCTGGGGCGGATCTGAGGGTCACAAACGAATAATCGATGCGCGGCGGGCGTCCTCTCTGCTGCGGCTAGTGGGTTGTTGGCTGAGAGTCGGCAAACGAGCAACTGTAGGGCATCGACGAGAGATATCGGAAGAATTTGGAGGCCATGCATCAATCAGGTGTATCCTGTATTCGGATTTCGCTTGATCGTTGTAAATCAATAGTTGCGGAATCTCTGCACTCGAATTGCTCACCGCAGTGCGAGGAGCGGTGATAGGCATCACGGAAGGATATCGCGGGCTACAATAGGCGGTGTGCTACAAGTATCAACTAACTAGCCGGTCATATGAGGATCAATGAGTCATGGGGGGAAGTCATAATACTCAGCCATGACCTCACAGGGAAGATCATGACTTCACAGGGAAGACCATACCTTCACAGGGAAGATGAAGCAAACGCGAGTCTGAGTCCAAAACCGTTTATTGCCAACGCAGAGTAACATCGACGTCAGTTGGCGCTAACAAGATGTCAGATCTGAAAAGGGCCCACTTTCCTTTTTCAGCTTCGCTTAAGCGCAAGTGGGAAGCACGTGAGGCCTTGCGCGGCTCCGGAATAACACTGCGCCGAGCCACGAAGCCCTGACCGCCCGAGGGTACGTACCTGGGGTTTAGCGCAACCCACAACCACAATTTTTCGCTCCAATTGTGTGCCCACCACCACCTGTTGTCCCAAGGTCGAAAAGTTCACATCTCCCACATCCATCCGACAATTCTAGATTGCAACTGGTGAGCAGCACAATCATCAGGTTAGTGAATCTTTCGTGTACAGCCTTGGAGGATCACTCTACGAAGGACAACGGCGACGACATTGCCCTACAAACCGCAGGCGAATTCTGCTCTGCCTCGAATACGACGATTCTTCTCCGCCGGAGTCGCCTCGT
Organism: Cordyceps pruinosa; assembly: GCA_003025255.1. NCBI lineage: Eukaryota > Fungi > Ascomycota > Sordariomycetes > Hypocreales > Cordycipitaceae > Cordyceps > Cordyceps pruinosa. The sequence goes on from LUFD01000017.1 coordinate 5,016, forward strand.
GCTGGTCGAAGCTGGTTGTCGTTCCGCATATCCATTGCCCGCCGTCGTGATCCTTCAAAGCTTTTTTCCTCCCTCTTTGTCATACGGCAAGGCGAAAACATTGGCTAACTTCGCCTTCCTCCTGCAGAACTCGCAATCATGGGTATCTCTCGCGACTCCCGTCACAAGCGCTCCGCCACCGGTGCCAAGCGTGCCTACTACCGTGCGTACTGATCCTTACAACATACAATGCGAACAATATATATCTTTCTCTTCGGGGGAGTAGCAGGAAAAGGGCCGCCATGATTGGTACTCTCTTGTGCGTGACAGCCAGAGAGCCGAACCTTGGCGGGCTACTTGCTTGCTCCTCCCCCCGCCGGAAGCCCGTATGTTCAAGCATCTTGTGAGAACATGCGTTCTGACCTTTGACAATAGGGAAGAAGCGCGCTTTCGAGGCCGGCCGCCAGGGCGCCAGCACCCGCATCGGCGCCAAGCGCGTGCACACCGTGCGCACCCGCGGCGGCAACCACAAGTACCGCGCGCTGCGCCTCGACTCGGGCAACTTCGCGTGGGCGTCCGAGGGCTGCACGCGCAAGACGCGCGTCATCGCCGTGGCCTACCACCCGTCCAACAACGAGCTGGTGCGCACCAACACGCTGACGCGCAGCGCCGTCGTGCAGGTCGACGCCGCGCCGTTCCGCCAGTGGTACGAGGCGCACTACGGCCAGCCGCTCGGCCGCCGCCGCCAGAAGGCCCAGGGCATCAAGGAGGACGAGGTCAAGCGCTCCAAGGCCGTCGAGAAGAAGCAGGCCGAGCGCCACGCCGCCCACGGCAAGGTCGAGAACGCCGTCGAGAAGCAGTTCGAGGCCGGCCGCCTCTTCGCCATCGTCTCCAGCCGCCCCGGCCAGTCCGGCCGCTGCGACGGCTACATCCTCGAGGGCGAGGAGCTCGCCTTCTACCAGAAGAAGCTCCACAAATAGACGGCCGGAGTCTGCCTGGCGGTGTTGAGAGGAAAAGAAAACGTGACCTGGGCGCGCCCGGGAGGACGCCGCGGCCTGGTGGCTGTGGGCAGTCTGCTTTCTTCAGTCCCGTGGCCTCTTTTGGTATGGTGTTTAAGGATTGTTGTCCCTGTCTTTTGCGGCATTCCACGATTTGGGCACTTGGCAGGGCTATGGTGAGCTTCGCGTAAGCATCGGATTGGGTCCATTAGGGAGTTTGCAATAAAATAAAAACTACATGAATTCAGTCGTCTCGGCCCCCCCACATACACATCTCAGAAACAGTGACGTCCCGTCAAGAGTTTGTGCATGGTTGTGCTTCTTTTTGTTGAGGGCCTGCTCTTCTGTCGTAGGCTCATGTTCATGAATCAATACGTTATGCATAGCTAAATATTGAGAAGGGGGGAAAAAAAGGGTTGCCTACGCATAAATGTTCTGGGCTTCCTCTCGCAATCCCATGTTGCCACACGGGCCAAAATATCATACATGCCTGAAAGACTGCGCCACTCACGAAATGCATTTTCCATCGCCACCAGCCCGGTACTTCCATGGTGGTCGTTTGTCAAACAAGCGCCTCATGTGCGGTTTTTATAGTGTAATATGTACAGTGCCAACTGTCCTACAGCCAAAATCTTCTTCTCTTGGTACATTCTGCTTGGGGGGAGAGCTGGGAGGGCAGGGGCCAAATCACGCGAATTGCCGCTTAAGATCGCTCCATTTCCTGTTGAGCGTCTCGTGCTGGGAATTGATCTACAACCACAAAGTTAGTCAAAAAGTTTGAAGGATGGACAACGGGGTAGCGTACCTCGGCATATTCCATCTTGGTCCGAACAAGTGCCTCCTCCAACTCTGCCAGCTCCTGCTCCAGCTTCCTGTTTTCTTCGTGGACGGTCTCGTTGCGCTTCATGAGGCTGTCCCTTTCGAGTTTCCAGGCTTCTTCGATCTCCAAGGGCTGCTTCTCAATCACGACCCGAAGCTCCTGGACTTGGCCCTTGAGGCTCTCGTTTTCATCCTTCAGCTCTTGATTCTCCACCTTGGTGTGCACAAGCTCCGTCGCAAGATCGGCTTGCTCACGATCACAGGCCTCGACTCTTTCTTCGAGCTTGCGCAGCTGGATCGCATAGCTCTGGTTGGCCATCTTCAGGTCTTGAAGCTCTGTTTCGCGGTCCTTTTCGGCCTTTGTCTTTTCTTCCCACTCAGCCGTGTACATTTTCAACGTTTCCGGTGCTAGCTTGACTTCCGACGCGTCCTTTACTAGCTGGTCGGCCCTGTAGACTTCCTTGTCCATGCTGGCACTTGAGCTGCCGAAGAATCCATTTTCCAGCAAACTTCCCGCACTAGGGTCCTTGTCAATGTACACATCGAAGACCTTGTCCTTCAGATGTGTCGTGAGCTGCTGCATATCGGAGATGGCGAGCAAGAGGTTCGAGTTCTTTTGCATCAGCACAATACCAAATCTCAGAATAGCGGAGAGGCCCTCGGAGAGGATGAGATCGTAGATGCGGAGGACAAGCTGCAGGGGGAAACGATAGGCAAAGAGTGTGAGAAACCATTGTGTAGCATAGAGGTGGGGGGAGATCCCCCGACGCTTGAGATGGCAGTACAGGGCTGGCTCCACGTCCTCCAGAAGACGCTCAAATTGATACAGCCTCATGTGAAGACCAGGCATATCCTGAATAAAAAGTTCTCGCAGATCGTAGTTGTGCATCAGGCGTACGAGCAAGCAAAAGGCTTCTTCTTCTGGCATGTTGAATAAAAGGGGCATGATGAGGAAATTCATCCCCTGGGCGTACCCAACGCCTTCGTCATAGAGAGCATATGCTTTGCAAACACCAAACAAGCCATCTTGTAGGCCTGCTGAAGCTGCATATTTCGAATAGCTGGTTCTGGCGCCAAGATCACGTCGGATAGTCTTCTCAAGCTTCTGGAGAGCCGCGGCCTCTTCTTTTTCCCTCTTCTTGCGCTCAGCGGCCGCGACCGCTTGCGCTTTTGGGCTTGGCTCGCTAGGCTTTTCAGCTTTAGATGACGTGCTGGCATTGGTAGCCGAGCGATCCGATTTCACTGAAGACGCTGATGAGGTAACGGCCTCTCCGTTTTGAGCGCTGTTGGCGCTGCTGGATGCGCTTCCGGTGGTGCTGTTGCTGTGGCGCTTTTTCTCCTTGTCTGTGCCCTTGACAACCAAGTCTTTGTAGACAACCTCCAACTCGGGATTCTTGCTCTGTGCCAACACTTGCCAAATGACACCTCGAATAGCGCTTGGGATTCCGGTGGTGATGGCGCGGTTTAATTCCTCGGCACTGGTGCGCGCAACAACAGCTGGGCCTTCGTTGACAACCGACTGCCACAGATCCCAGTCTACTTGGGACTCGGGCATGGCCGATGGGCCGGCATTGACTCCAGATACGGTTCCGGGTGCGAGATCGACGGTAGGAGTCGGGACCGGGCTCGGCGAGGCCAGGTCGCCTACTGTCGATGCCGTGTCGCCGTTGACCAACCCGAGACCAGCCCCGTTGGCACCAGTATCATCTTCAAGCGCGTGAGGGGGGATGCCCGCCTCCTGCTGTAGACGCAGCAGCTTAAATCTGTCTTTGAGACTTTTCCTGGCTTCCGATTTTCCGCTTTCAGTCTCCTCCTCCAGCTTTCCGAGCATCATTTCGGGGTTGCTGGTCAGGGTGCCAACGGAGCTCGCGGTGTTTCGTCGCTGGGTGGGCTGTTGGATCGGCGCCGCGTCTTTCGCGGCCGAGTTTCGAGACAGCCACGAAAAGGCGCCCGTGAGTTTTCTGGTCGGCGGCGGAGGCTGGGCTGCGGGGACTGTGGATGGTGTCGCCGTTGTGGCGGTAGACGACGCTCCAGGGCTCTTTGCGGATGGCGTACCGGCGGGCGGGGACCAGGGCATGGAGGGGAGAGCGCTCGTGATGCTGGTAAGGGACAAGGTCTTGGGCTGTTGTTCGGTTTCGGCGGGCGCTTTAGATTCTGCTGCAGGGAGGCCATTAGTTTGTAAAGCGCCATGTTTGGGGGTGGAGAATTGCGTAGGATACCATCGGCGGAGGGTGTAGCCTCATCGTCCAGATTGACGTTGTCGAGGTTTGATGCGGTGGATAAACGTCTGGACAAGGGCGATGATTCGCGATGCGACTTGGCGTCGGATTCTTTGGCTGGCTCTTGTTCAGCTTGCGGGAGCGGGCTGCTTGCAGTCTCGGTGCTTGGTGCTGCATGGGGCTCTTCGGTGGCAGGGGGTTTGGAGGTTGACACGGCTCTCTTGGTCAAGGAGCGTACCGACACGGAATCGACAGTGTCAACGGCGTCCTCGAATGACTCGTCGTTTTCGGCGGCCTGCGCCATGTTAGTTTGCGACGAAGGCATGGGAGCGTCGGGCGGCTGGCGTTTGCTCGGCAAGTCCTCGAGCATGGTCAGGGCGGCGCAGTGCCGGTACATACAGGTTCCGCGTCAGAGGCGCCCGGAGAGCGCTTGTCCTCTGCAGGCTTGTGGTCGCCGTCGTGGGCGGTCTCGTGGTCGGACATGGCTGCGTGGAATCTAGAGGCTCGAAACAAGGGCGGCGGTCGGTAGGTCGGTAGTCTTGTGACGGGGTGGTTGTTCAAGGCGCGGGACGCAGACGCACGTGCATGGGCGGCGGCGGCAGTGGAGGCAGTATGCTAGGCCAGCTAGGCAATGGAGGCGACTATGATGCTGTATAATCTGAAGGGTATCGTTGCTGGAGAAGATGGGAAACGGCGGGAGAAGGGAAGGGTGGAAGCAGGGCGAAGGAGGGACTTGGAGAATTGGCGAGGGGGTCCGGGGCCTAGGAGGAGGAGGAGGAGAGGTCGGACAGTGTTTAGTTTATTAGGGTGGCGCTGGTGGGAGTTGGCGATGTGGCCGGCCCCCTTGCGATTCCCCTTTACCAGTAAGTTACTAGGTTAGTTGGCAGGTATTGGAGGCTGGAGCCGCTGGCACGCTATTTATGGGTGACGAGATGATAAAGCGATGGAATATGAAGCCATTGGTGGTGGAGTATTTTATTCCCTTGGACATTTTGTATTGCCAGGGGGGTTTTGACGAGGCAGACCTCTACGGCCATGCCTTGGTGCAAGGTGCACATCACTCTTAGCGCCGGCAAGGCTCAGGAACACGTCTCCAGACCGAAGCAACCAGCCAACAGTGGACGGCCCCCCAGCGCGCGCCACCCGTTGTCTGTTTTAGCGTCGTTTCAGGCCCTTGTGGCACTTATTCTTTCCATCTTGATTCTTGTCCTTCTTTTCTTTTTTTTTTCTGTATGTATTTTTCCTCTTTTTTATTGTGTGCCCTGGCCGCATTGCAGGGTCCTGGTGCTCAATGCGTTTTCTGGGGCGCTGATGCAGTGACGTTTGTGGATATCGAGGGCGAGGGCAGACCTCGATACGGAGCCGTCCCTCCCGGAGACAAGACCGAGCACATGGTCCATTGCCCCGTGTGTGGTATGCGCTTCTAATCTTGGCGTGGCCATGAGAAGAATTCGAACATCCGATATTTTCATCGCCATCATAAACTTTCCTCTTACATCCATCACTGCCATAGCACCAAAGGTGGCGTTGTCAGTGTTTGTTTCAACAACACAGATGACCACCCCGCCCTCCGAATCTCGTCTTGTTTCGTTTCGTTGCTTTTTCGACGCCCCTGCCAAGTTCTTCGTCTTCTGTTTACCCACCCATCGCTGCTGCATTTGCACCCGGCACCGCCGTTGCTCTCTTGACATCGACGCTGCGACCACACGATGCATCCTTGTCCCAGCCTCTCTTCACCGTCCTTGCAAAAGGGAAGGGAAAAAAAAACCCTTGGGACCGACACGCCATCGATACCGGCGTTTCATTGTCGTACCAGTGCTTGGTAACCTCTACGTCATGCTGCTATTGTTGACGCTCTCTGACCTCTGACTCCAAGACTCCTAACCACTACGCCTGCTCACGCCCATCAGCCACAGCATTCCATCCATTCTCCAACAAAGACTCTCCCCCACTAAACCATGACACAGCAACGTGGCCACTGAGCAGGTGCGCTTTCGTCGCGACTGCTTTCCGCTATGCTTGTATTGTCTTGGCTCTATATCCCCCGCCAATCCCGCGCAGATGGCGTCTGTTACCCCGGGTTCTTCTGACAGCACCCCATACACGTGAGAGTTCCTGTAGCTTCGGGGCTTGATTTCGTGCTGCTGCGAAAGCTGGATTTTGGCCGAGTATTGTCATCGTGGACGCTGCTGTCCGCGGCCGCGGCATGGGGTGCCCACCCGTGACATTGGCTTGCGTATCTGCTTTAATTGGGCATCAAAGATCTCGCTCTCACGGCCCAGGATAACCCACAATGCACACCCGGCCTGGTAACCAGGCCAGGTCGGTGAGTCACCAAACGCTCCTCGAGACAGGATATATTCCACCCGTTCCATAGAAGAGGCAAAGAATCTAGCTCAGGTACAGGGTATCATCCTCGACACGGCTGGGCTGGCTCCGGGCAGCTAGCTGCATTTTGACACGTGGGGCAGTTGTTGATGGTGAGGGCGTTGCTTTGCGGAAAGAATCGATCTCGGTATTCTCTTTATTTGGTACGCGAGAATATCTTAGTAGTACCTACCTTGGTTAGTAGTTAGTTTGGAGCATTTTGATTTATTCACCGGCCCCTACCTACCTGGTACCTATCTGCAGGTAGACTGTCGCGGCACAGGAGGTACCACCTACCTGAAGGTACCTGTTGTCAGCAGCTGTGAGAGAGCTCCAGCGTGCCTTGAAGGCTCTTTTAGCGGCACCTTCTCACTTGCGACTTCTTCCCCACCATCGCTTGTACATTGGCAGCAAAACTGCGCCCAAAGGTACCTCCAGCCCCAGCCCCTTCCCCCCAACAACAGACCATCGGCCTTCAACAGGTGTCCGCTTTCGCTTCCTGTCCATTTCGTCCACTGTCCTTTGCCTGCTCCCGCTGCTCATCCGCTAAACACGCCCATCACGCAAAGGCCCACCTCATCGCACCTGGAACTACGCCTTGCCTGAACTTTTTTGATACCGATCCTCTTCTCCTCTCCTCCTCTCCTCCTCCTCATCACCACCAACAAACACCTCCCCGACATCCTCATCCAGGTTCCGACTCGCGCTTCTGCAAACGGGCGAAGCTGGCATTGTTTCTTCCACTGCACCCCGGTAGCACGACTCCCCGGAATCTCTACCCAACATCGCCTACGTCACAACCAAAGTTGGGAAAAGCTCCTTGACGGCGACCTGCACCCGCCTTCAAAGTTGCGCCTGACTGCCACTGTATCGAGGCCTACTAGACAAGTTTATCGACCTTATCGACCCGAAATATCCATCTACCTAGTACCCCGCTCGAGTCGTCTCTTGCTCCCGCCCTTCATTCCCTGGAGCCCGCCGCGTTTCCGCCACTGCCACACCTGTCCCGTCGTCTCAACCATCCATCCGCCAACAAGACGAACAATTTCCCAAACGTCCAGGGGTTGTCCAGCTGAGGACACTCCGCCTAGGCGAGCGAAGCTGTCGCCACGACAGACCAATTAAGAGAGTGGAGGGGACGCCTGTATTTCTTCATGCGGCCCTGCCGCTTCCCTGTTCACAATGGGCAAAATCAGCAAGGAGATGCAACCCAAGCATCGTGATACTTTGGTAAGCCCTCTTCTCCCCTATACCTTCCTCCTGACCTCAGTACGCTAACCTCGTCTTCCCACAGTCCCCCTGGCTCAAGAGCTTCGTCGACGCCGCCTCCACGATACCCCTTCCGCTACTACCACAACATCTTGCTACCTTCCCGACGCGATGGCCATTCGGAAGAGGCGATCTGTATCACTGGATCCCTCTCCTCAATCGCTTTGATGCTATCCTCGAGGCCTTCTGTACCATATACGGCATGAACCTTGGACCCCAAACCGATGACTTCCGCTCCCACATCCTTCGCAACCAGTCTGGAGAGGGAGCGTTTGTCGACGAGGTGCGATGGGACGACCACGCGTTGGAGAAGCTGGGCTACGGCAATGAAGGCGACCGGGAACTCGTTGAAGCTGTTCTGACCTTTTCCCGTTTGCTGCTAGAACACTGTGGAAACCGGAGCATTTATGCCAGCAGCGCCCACCTGAGCGATCTCCTCAACAGCAAGACTTTGTCGCTCTTGATTTCTGCCCTCGAGGTTGGCTCCGAGCTCGCACAGAGATATCAGGCCTCGGTAAAGCGCATCGGAAACTCATCACGGCATATTAGCGCGGCACTCCTCGCCAACCACTACAATTTTAACCTGGAGCGCGTCCAGCAAATAGCACAGGCCTTCTCCAAGACAACGATAGTGAACCTTGCCGATCCTACCCCGGCGACCACACCCACCGCGCGACCCAAAGAGAAAACCTTTGCGCAACCTAAGAGTGCCCCAAAGTCGCATGCCACAGACTTGGTCGCCCTCGCCACGTCTGACGATGAACGCTGGGCAGACTGGGGCGATGTCAAGGTACGGTATTATCCCAAAGATGCCAAGGTACCTCAGGACGTACCTGCCGACGCCTCGCGGTCTTCCCAACCCTCTACGCCGACACCTCTGCGCCGCAGTTCCACTGTAGCCGGAACCCAGCACACCCCCAGAGCTCGCAATGCTCACACGGACGAGTCATCTCCTTTGTTCCCTCGCACGCCTGGCGTTGCGGATGAGGTGGATGCATCTCCGCAGAAGACCTTTGATCTTCCACAGGCGATAGTTATCTCGTCTTCTATGAGCCAACTGCTGGAGAAACTGCCGGACGACATGACGGAAGCCTCCCAGTACGAGGCATTCCATCGATTTAGAGTCGCCAAAGCTCTCACCGGGTCACAGACATCTCGTCAGCAAATTCTTGGAGCCCGATTGCTCGCCATAGCCAACCTAGCTTACATCCATACCGAGTCAAACTTTATGGAAAAAGTTCTGCGACAAGACATGGACGAGACCCGCCGATACCAGCTTGTCTACCAACTTGCTGAACTCATTCATCCGTCATCGGATGGAAATGCCGAAGCGCCATTGTGGCTTCAGACAATCTCTCTTGCGTTAATGGAGGCCATGTCCGGCTTCCCATGCCGCTCCCAGGATGTTCTGTCCGCACTCAACGCCAACGTTAACCATGGCGTTCTTTTGTACGTCATTCGCAAAGCTGTGGCTGGCATGGAGCAGACCAACCCTGAAGATGACGGCGATCAAGTCACAGAGACGGACAATTGGCGTAATAACCTGTTCTCTCTCACACTGAATCTCTCTATGGCCACAAGAGTCGGCAGTGAGATGGCGTCGGCCGGCCTCATGGAGATTCTGGTTCACATCTTGAACATTCGCTCAGCTGTAGCGGAACGCCACCACTCAATGGTTCTTGCCTTCCTTGATGGGCTGATTTGGGCATTCGCCCCCGCGTTCACTGCCTTTTTCAGTGCTGATGGCCTTGATGCAGTTTCTAAACTGGTCGTCGACACTGTAGCCGAGGCAAAACAGCTGGTCGCAAACTCCAAGGGCATAACGCCAAATCACCAGTCCAGCGCGGTTGACTACGAGGTGCCATACTATCAGCAGCAAACGCTTAAGTGGCTCTTGAAATTTGTCCATCGCATCATGTCCAACTCGTACAACTACAGCGGCAACACAGAGCGATTGTTACGGAACTTGGCTGAGAAATCTGATCTTCTTGCCAACCTTCGCGACGTGATCAAAGATAAGACGTGCTTTGGCTCGGTCATCTGGACAAACTCAGTTCTGATTCTGAGCGACTTCATCAATAATGATCCTACTAGCTACGCGGCAATTTCTGAGTCGGGCATGATCAAGACGTACCTCGAAGCGATTACTGGTCGAAGTATTACCGATACGACACAGCAGGATGAAACAACAGAGGTATCGGAGGCCTTGAACGACCCGTTTGAGGGATCCGATGTAACCGCCATGATTGAAAAGGATCAACGACCGCACCCCCCGACCGAAGAAATGCTTCGCGCATCCCAACATGGTGATGTCGTTGCAGGAGGCATCCTGGTGTCTTCCGAGGCCATAAATGTGGTGCCGCAAGTACTCAACTCCATCTCTCTCAACAACTCTGGGATGAAACTGGTGGTGTCATCGCGCGCCTTCGACAGCTATTTGCAAATCTTTGAGAGCCCCGAACATGTGAGGTGCATGGAAATAGATATTGATCTACCCGCTGCTGTAGGCTCAAGCTTCGATGAGCTTGCGCGTCACCACCCTCCTCTCAGAACCGCCATCTCAAATGCAGTCATCGACATGGTCGCCAAAGTTCGCTATCTTGGCATTCGCAAGGCAGAGAAAGATAACTGGGGAGTTCGTTTACTCGGCACCGACGACGGAAAAGTCGTTTCCATTGATCAGCATGGGCAAATTACAGAGAAGGACGAGGCACTCTCGACCCCAAAGCAAAGCAGAGACTCGGATATTACTATGCAGGACTCGGCGACCCCCAACGTTGTCTCAGACAACGCCGGTGAGACTTCCTCAAGCAAGAAGCCCGATACTGTTACGCCGTACATTTATGCCTTGGCCAATTTTCTGTCTACGTATCTTTCCAGCACCTTTATCAAGACCAACTTCGTCGAAAAGGGCGGTATTGAACTGCTTCTAGACATCTGCGAGTTGCCCAGTCTCCCCGCTACCTACAGTGAGTCATCGGCAGCGAGATCGATGAATGCGGTGGTTTCGCAGCTGGTAGAGCACGCCCCAGTGCGAAGCCTCCCATCTCTATTGCGACGTGCCCAGACTTCAATCGACATCCTGCGGCCTCTGTCCCTTAAGACCGAAGCCCTTCCACCATACTTCGGTCCATTTCTCTCGGCAAACCTGGATCTTCCCAGCGGCACTCTTCCCGAGCCTCTATTGTCAGGTACCAAAATAGTCAAGGCTCTATTAAATGCACAAACCTTCATCAAGATTCTCTCCGAGTGTTTCAACACGTCTCGATCGAACTCTCTTCAGTTCTATCCTGTCAACGCCTTTGACTTCTACCTGCAACTCATTCGGTCTATGGGCCCGCTGCTCCGAGGCGTTCTTGCCGAAGAGGCCGGCGAACTGGCCGCTGTTCCCCAGCACTGGTCCATCAAGCGCGGTGGGTCGGCTCCCGAAGACGAACCATCAGTTAGCAACTCGTTGCTTGGTGACGTCCGCACATCTTTGCCAGATGTTATGAGTGAAGGGGTTGAAATACCAAAATCGTCTACGGAAGAGGAGAAGTCGCCTACGGAAGAGGAGAAAAGTAGCCCTAGGTTTCACAATCACGAAGTTCTCAGGCTGCTTTTGCACCCTATGATTCCTACGTCATTTCCCCTCTTCCAGAGCATTGGCAAAGCGTTGGTTCCCAGACGCGAGGTCACTCATGGAGATCCGTTCCCGAGACCTAGACATTTGGAGCTGGCGAAGGAGCTGGCATCTACCGTACTCGATCAGCTGTCACCATCTGTTTCAATTATGAACCCCAGTGCCAAGGAATTTCATTACTGGATCATCATGATGCATACTATCCACGAGATGCTGATTGACCATCAGCCCGGCCGACAACCTGAGCGAACTCATGTTCACATTATAATCCCCGTGCTGCTTGCCTTCAAAGAGCTAGGCGGCTTAGATGTACTCAACACCATTCTCCGGATTTTCGCAAGTGCTGTTCGTGAAGGCTCGAATGCTAGCCGCCCTGACGAGCTATCCAAGGCCAAGGTCGCTGCATTTGGTCTGAAGAAGATCCTTGAACTGTATGCCCTGCTGGCCAATGGTAAGCATCTGGTTGATACAAGCAATCATTTCAATCTTCAACGGCACACCGATAGAAACCAGGTTGTATCCAACATTTACCAGCAAATTGTTGTCGAATTTCGTTGTGCCATTTTGCCGCCAATGCTCGAACTCTGGGACTCGTCGTTTGTGGAGCACGTTTCGGATGAGACAGCAAAGCGCATCCTAGATATCCTCAAGCTGATTGCAACAGCCGAATATGAACCAAACTCGACCCCCAAGGATAAGGCTCCCTTTGCGCTTCTCAGTTACAGCGATGTTCGCTTCGATTGGCGCCCTCTTCGCGGGATGGTGCGCGACTTGTTGGATATTGGGTTCGACGAAGATCTTGTCCATGAAGCTGTCTTTCGAGCGAATGGCCATCTCGCTTATGCCACGGAATACTGCCGAGCGCACAACGCTGGTCTTGCTGGACCACGAAACCCTATCCCAGTCGCGGATGCCGCATTCAGCACGAATAAAACTCCAGAATCATCAAGATCTCGACAGCGAGCTCCATCTACCGGAACTAGCGCTTCGGAGCCAGATCGCATGTCTTTGGATACATTTACGGAAGGCTTGGATGACGACGGCGCTGCCGACACACAATCTCAACCCCTGAGAGAAAGCGAGACAGCTGCTGGTGACGCCGCTCGAGGGACCGAGGAGAGTATCCAGCCGACGACAAGCGAAGCCGCTCCTCAAGCTCAATTCTCAGGTACAAAAGAAGAGCTTGATACCATGAGATCCAAGCTTCGATCCAACCTGATTGACCACTCTTTGGATGTTATTCGCACCCACTCTGACTGCGCCATTGAGGTATCTGAGCTGATTCAAACCATGGTTCTTAGGCACCAAGACCAGGACACTCATGAGGAAGTTGGCACCGTGCTCACCTCAGCCCTTGCTTCATTGGCCCTTGATCCTGAGGAGAAGAAAAAGAATGGGAAATGCATTGCCGCCTATGCCCATTTGCTAGCTCTGCTACTTCAAGACCAAACCTTCTTTGAAAGCAATGTGGACGGTCTACGAGATAAAGTCGGAGAATATGTTGATTTCCTCAAGGTTCCGTCTTCTAACGCCGTTGATGAACTGCCACCCTGGATCCCTTACGTTTTGCTTGTACTGGAGCCTCTGTTATCACACGATGAGCGACCAGTTGCAGCTCAGTGGTTGGCGCCAAGGACTATTGACGACCCTGTTCAGCCGGCTGTGGTTCAACTTGGGGTTTCTCTACTTAATGATCGACAGCGGTTGGATATTCTGGAATCACTTCTCGGCTTGCTGCCGCGTGTCGGAAAGCAAGAAATACTGGCAACTTCTATCTTGCGAGTCTTGGTGATAGTCACTCGCCGACGTCAACTTGCAAAGCATATGGGGCAGAAGAAGAACCTCCAGCGCCTATTCCTTATGGCTAAGCAACTAGCTGGGCACGGCTCGGAGCGATTGAAGCAAATCCGCGTCACGACTCACATCATTACCATCTTGAGACACGTTGTAGAAGATGAGGAGACCCTCCGGCAAATTATCCGTGCGGAGATCAAGGCCGAATTTCCCAATGTCCAACGTAACAATCGCGGACATGCAGATGTTTCTGCCTATTTGCGAACGCTTGCCCCTATTGCTCTTCGTGCGCCTGAGCTATTTGTGGAAGTTTCGAATGAGTTGCTTAGATTTGCTCGATGGTCTCCCGCCGAAAGCGACACAGCGGGCAGATTGAACTCTGTTACGCTCAAAGATGGTATTGACGCTCCGAGCGATCTTACATCTTCGGCGGATGGTCAAGAGAATAAAGACGAGACCACTGGGGCGAGTGCACCGAGTGCTGCAGATGAGGTCAAGCCGTCTACTGAGCTGGCTGACAAGGAGATGGCCGACGCTCCCAAGATTATTGACAGCAAACGTCCAGTGGTTGAGAACCCGGACGGTGTGGTTCACTTCCTCCTTTGCGAGCTTGTCAACTACAGAGAAGTCGATGACAAAGAGCCAGTGAATACATCGAAGGGTACGCAACCGGAGCCTGACATGAGTGATGCCGGCTCGGAACAAATGGAAAAGGAGACAGGCGCAGGGGAAGGCGACAAGAAGCAGGCCAAGCCTCAGTTCAAGTCCGAGGAGCACCCAATTTTCGTATATAGGTGCTTCCTGCTCAACTGCTTGTCTGAGCTTCTGCAAAGCTACACACGAACCAAGGTTGAATTCATCAACTTCAAGCGAAGCGCTCCGCCTGCTTCCACCGGAACCCCGATCAAACCCAGAACCGGCATACTGAACTATCTCATATATGATTTGCTTTGTCAAGGTAACCTCTCCGGAGTCGCGGACAATATCGCCGCGAAGAAGAAGCTGGCAACATCTGCACAAACTCAACGCGTACTCGTTGCTCTGGTCTCCAAGACGAGCGAGAAGCCTGCAAGTCATGGCCGAGAAAAGTTTGCGTATGATGACGAGCCGGACCTGCTTTTTGTGCGCAAATTCGTCCTCGACACAATTTTGCGAGCCTATGAACGAGCCCCTCTGTCCGACGAGCCCTTGGAAACAAGGTACTCTCGCATGCAGTCTCTTGCAGAGCTTATGATGCACATGATTGGCGACCGAGACAAAGACCAACACCGACCAGGCGCCAGAAATATGGACAAGGGCCAATCTCGTTCTCAGGCGCAAATTCGCCGTCTCATGTACGAGAAGGGCTACTTGGACAAGCTCACCAGCTCCATCGCCGAACTCAGTTTGAACTACCCGGGCGTTAAGCGGGCTATCAAGTATATTCTGCGGGTGCTGCGAATTCTTACTGATACTGCGAAAGAGCTCAGCCACTCGAACTTGGTGCCTTCTGACCCAGGCGCTGAGCAGAGCGAGGAAGAATACGACGAGTCCTCGTCATCCTTGTCTGACCTTGAGGATGATCGGGAAGAAACCCCTGATCTGTATCGTAACTCTGCCCTCGGAATGCTTGAGCCTAGGGACGAGGATGACGAGTTTGAGTCTGGAGATGAGCATGGAGACGCCGACATGTACGGCGATGAGTACGATGAGGAGATGGACTACGAAGACGAAGAAATGTCCGATGGTGAGGATAACATTAGTGATGAGGATGAAGAGCTGGGTGAGATGGGCGACATTGAGGGCTTGCACGGAGAACCCGGCGTCGTGGAAGTCATAATGGACGAGGACGAGGACGATGAGGACGACGAGGACGAGGACGAGAGTGACAGCGACGACGACTTGGCTGACTCGGCCGACATGGAAGGCATGGAAGATCGTGTGGAGATTGTGGACGAAGAAGGCAACCCGATTGACGACGATTCGGCATGGGAAAGTGATAGCGACATTGATGAGAATGAAGAGCAGCCAACCGAAGACGTGGATTATGAGGCAGAGGCGCAAGACGATGAAGAAGTTCATATGCACGGCATGGGGCCGAGAGACCTTCTTGATAACATGGCACGCGCTATTATGGGCGACGAGGACGGATATACACGCGATCTTATGGATGATCTCGAAGATCATTACATGGATGAAGACCAAGACGATCTCGAAGAGGATGATGAGGATGACGAGGAACTTGAAGACGAAGAATATGAAGAGGATGACTTCTATGCCCCCGAAGACCACCTTCCACATCATCTACCTTCTGCTGGCTGGGATGGTGTGAACCCAGAGGTTGATGATAGACATCGGCTCCTCCTCCTCGAGAACAGCCGTCGCCCAGTGTTTACAAGAATGGAAAACCGAAGCGGCCTTCCAGCTAGGTTCGTTGGGACGCAACGCGATGGTGGGGACTTCAGAAGCTACTTTTCTCGCATGCAACGCCCCGCTGCTGGTCAACAAAGCCATCCCGAAGATGGATCAAATCCTCTGCTTCGGCGTATGGACACCGAGCTCGACAATCTTTCGAGACCAGGCAATTCGAGTTCGTTCGGACTCCAGTTGCCCGAAGAAATCTTTGCTAGCAACAGCCGTCGGGGGATCGAGGGTCCCATGAGTTTCCTCGGTGAACTAATGGAGTTCCTGCCCATGATGGGTCGTAATACCGGCCAGGCATTCCACGTGCAAATCGCAAGATCCAGTGGCCGTGGGGAGCTTGTGCCTGCCCGCGTTGGCAGACTTGATAGCCGACGAGAAGTCACCCAGGAGCCTCATCATGCAGTTGCGTTCACCACGGAACCAACTGTCAGCCGGTACATCGAAGAAGCTAGAATGATTTTCGGAGCGAACCATGTTCTTGAAGCGTCCAAGCTCAGCAATGCCATCAGTGCTGCCCTTACTCCTGCAGCTGTTGAGCGCCAAAAGAAAATTATGGCTGTGGATGAAGAAAACCGCAAGAGGGCTGAGGAAATCCGTCAGAAGCTTGAAGTAGAGCAGAAGGAAAAGGAGGCAAAAGAAGCCGAGGAGCGTGCTGAAAAGGAGCGACAAGAGACCGAAGAAAGAGAACGCCAGGCAGCCCTCGATGCAGCTGCTGCAGGTTCAGCGCCAGAAAGCGAGCCAAGCACTGCTATGGAAGGCGTAGAGGGCGCAAACAACGGAGAACAGCCGAGCCAACCTGAAGCTAGCTCTGCCCCCAGAGTGACAACCACTATTCGAGGAGAGGAAGTCGATATCACCGAGCTAGGTATTGACCCCGACTACCTAGCTGCTCTCCCAGAAGAATTCCGCGAGGAAGTGATCGCCCAGACCGTCAGTGAACGACGCTCCCAGGCTCTGCAAACAGCCCCCGCAGGAGAGTCTACCGAAGTTTTCCAAGAGTTTCTTGATGCTCTACCTGAGGAACTCCGCTTGGAAATCGCCCAACAAGAGCGACAAGAACAGCGCCGACGCGAAGGGAACCGAAGACAAGCTGGTAATGCTGGCATCGCACGCCCAAGTGACATGGACACGGCTAGCATCTTGCAAACTTTCCCACCCGAGCTTCGGGATGAGGTTTTGCTTCAGCAAGGCCAAAGCCTTATGGACCAACTGACTCCCGAACTGGCTGCCCAAAGCCGAGCCCTCCACCAGCATCACACACCTGCGAATCTACAGCGTGGCCTACACACTGCGCCGCCTCCCGGTGGCAACAACCCGAATGCTGGGGTCAACAAAGACGCGGAGAGCAAAGCACCCCGGAGAACGGTTGTCCAGATGCTGGATAAAGCGGGTGTGGCAACTCTACTCCGGCTCATGTTTATTACGCACCAAGGTTCCTTCCGAAACTATCTTTTTGCGGTATTTGCCGATGTGTGCGAGAATCGACAGAGCAGACTGGAAGTCATCAGCACACTGCTTCAGATCTTACAGGATGGCAGCACGGACATTAATGCTGTCGAGCGTAGTTTCGGGCAGCTGTCGATCAAGGCTAAGCGACTTAAGGACAAAGACATGGAACCGCGTACACCGCAGAACCTTAAGCGAACATTAACCTCGCTGACTGTCACCAACACCGCGCAGACCAGTTCTGAGACCTCGCCGTTGCTGATTGTCCAGCAATGCCTGGATCTGCTTGTGGATCTTTGCGCTCGCAATCCTCATATTCCATGGCTCTTTCTCACCGAACACGAAACAGTCGGTGCTTCGCTTCGCAAAGCCTTTGGGAGGAAGGGCAAGGCCAAGGACTCCAAGGCCAACAAGTACGCCATCAATGCCTTGCTGATGCTCCTCGATCGCGAACTCATCACTGAGAGCTCTGTGGTTATGACCCATCTTGCCGATCTCCTCAACCGAGTAACTCTGCCCCTCCAAAACCTTGAGCGTCGTCGCAGAGAGTCATTAGACACCGTCCCTATCAAGACAGAGACGCCAGGCAATGGACAAACTGGCGGCGAAACGCAAGCGGGTACTGCAAGGGCTCCCCAGGAGGCTTCGACAAGCGACAATGCCCAGAACACTCCAAAGCAAAGCGATACGCCCCAGAAGCGTTCTCGGCAGCTGCAGCCTCCTGTCATCCCCGAAGAGAACCTCACACTTGTCGTGAGAATTTTTGTGGCCAGAGAGTGCAGTTCGAAGACGTTCCAGAACACGATTGCCACCATTAAGAACCTCTGCGCCATTCCCGGAACAAAGGCTGTTTTCGGCCAGGAGCTAATTCGCCAAGCACGTATTCTGAGCGAGAATATTGTGACAGACCTGAATGAACTTTTGCCACACATTCTTGCGGCAAGCTCTGGAACTGAGATCCAAGGAGTTGCGCTTGCCAAGTTTTCTCCAGGAGCTTCCGACCAGAACAAGCTACTGAGAGTGCTCACTGCCTTGGACCACCTTTTCGAGCCGAAGAAGAGACCGGGCCAATCCTCGTCGGACAGCCTTGATGACCGCAAGCAAGACTTGCTCACATCTCTCTATCACAATCAAACTTTCTTGAGCATGTGGGACAAGCTAAGCAGCTGCATGAGTGCTATTCGGCAACGCGAGAATATGCTTAGTGTTGCAACAATCTTGCTACCTCTCATCGAATCCCTCATGGTTGTCTGCAAAAACACCACAACCAAGGATGACGCGGCTCCCAGTCAACCGCTTAGCGAGGAACCCCTCTCCAACCTCTTGGTCGAATCGCAAACCGCCAGCCTGTTCTTCTCCTTTACCGAAGAGCACCGCCGTATCCTCAACGAACTTGTTCGTCACAGCCCCAAACTCATGTCCGGTACATTTGCCCTGCTCGTTCGAAACCCCAAGGTTCTTGAGTTTGACAATAAGCGCAATTACTTCAACCGCACTGTCCACTCCCGGGCAGCGCACGGTCAGAGCCGCCCTTCGTACCCCGCCCTGCAGCTATCAGTTAGGCGCGAATCTGTGTACCGCGACTCCTTTGCCAATCTATATTACAAGAGCGGAGACGAGATCAAGTATGGCAAACTCAACATCAGATTCGGCGGCGAAGAGGGCGTGGATGCTGGCGGTGTTACGAGAGAATGGTTCCAGGTCCTGGCGCGACAAATGTTCGACCCCAACAATGCTCTGTTCATCCCGGTCTCCTCGGACCGAACCACGTTCCACCCCAATAAACTCAGCAAATTCCACTTGAATGAAGATTCCAACGCTGGCGAAAGCACTGACAGCATTCATTTCAAGTTTATTGGCAGAATCATTGGCAAGGCCCTGTACGAAGGCAGACTTTTGGATTGCTTTTTCAGCCGTGCAGTCTACAAGCGCATTCTTGGCAAGTCGGTGTCTGTCAAGGATATGGAATCCTTTGATCCAGACTACTACAAGTCGCTCTGCTGGATGCTCGAGAACGAAATCACCGATATCATCACGGAAACTTTTTCGGAAGAAGAGGATGAATTCGGCGTAACTAAGATTGTCGACCTGGTTCCGAATGGCCGCGAGATTCCTGTCACTGAAGAAAACAAACAGGAATACGTCCGCCTTGTCGTTGAGCACCGCCTGCTGACTTCGGTTAAGGACCAGATGGAGAGCTTTTTGAAAGGATTCCATGAGATTATTCCCGCGGGTCTGATCTCTATCTTCAACGAACAGGAGCTAGAGCTACTGATCTCCGGCCTTCCCGACATCGATATTGATGATTGGCGCAGCAACACGGAATACCACAACTACACGCCATCATCGCAACAAGTCCAGTGGTTCTGGAGAGCGGTACGCTCCTTTGACAAGGAAGAGCTGGCCAAGTTGCTTCAGTTTGTCACTGGAACCAGCAAGGTGCCGCTTAATGGTTTCAAGGAGCTCGAAGGTATGAACGGTGTCAGCCGATTCAATATTCATCGCGACTACGGCGACAAAGATCGCCTGCCGACATCTCACACTTGCTTCAATCGTAAGTTGCCATCCAAACCGCCTCCATTTAACTGCATGCTAACGGGTTTACACAGAGCTTGATCTTCCGGAGTACGACAATTATGACACACTGCGTGCTCAACTCTACAAAGCTATCACGGCCGGAAATGAATACTTTGGTTTTGCGTAGACTCGACCCATAGAGCCAGGAGTCGCACTGCCCGCCGAGGGATGAGGTCGACTCGTTTATCGGAGAAGCATGGATTTGTACAGCTGTATATGGCGGTGCGGTTTTAGGCGAATACGAGGAGGAAATATGATACGCTCTGCTATGCTGCGAGCGCCAACTGCCAAGCGAAGGGGAAGTGCAGGTCCCCTGAGTCCGCAACGCGCCAAAGCTAGTAGCGAGCCGGAAAGTTTGCGGACTTGTAGGAGTTTTTCTTTTTATTTTAGCAATGGTGGTTAGAGAATATGGAATTTCGTTTAATTCATTGCATTTGAATGCTCCTGTGATTGGATAGGAAGTGGACAAGTAGGCATGTTCGCCGTGTCAGTGCAGTCGGCGTAGTCTTGAGGTCGTGCTAGCCTGCATGGACGGGGTGGACTTGGCAAATCACGAGTCGGGGGCTGATACAAGTCAAGTGGTTCAGGAACATAGGTAACGTTTAACGATGTATCTATTCACGAGTGGTGGCAGAGTTTGCCGAGCGACAACGGGAACAGCATGCTTGTGCGTGATTGGACATGCTTGTGCGTGATTGGACATGCTTGTGCGTGCTACGTGATAAACCTGTCGTGGTATTTTGTATTTTTTACTTGTCCACATTCAAGTTTCCCTAATTTTCTTTTAGATCGCTGAAACATCCTTTCATCCTTATTTTAATCCATCTTCGTTACAAAAGAGAAGACTGATGTGGTAAAAAGGTAGGGAACCAACGCCTCATGAAAAAAAAAAAAAACACAGCAGCACAAACGTGCACAGCTCTCTCCCTTTTTTACTTGCGCATGGATGAGGCGCGGCGCTTGCGAGCATCGGCCTTGTCGGCCTTGGCCTCGGCGACACGCTTGGCGAGGACCTGAGCGTACTCGTTCTGGAAGAGGAAAGTGTTAGCTCTGCGTTCCCAGTGCTCCTTCATTTCTCGTGAATCGAGAGGGAAGGGGGAAGGGAACTTACGGCCTCGTCCTTGACCTTCTCGGCCTGGCGGCGCTTGAGGGCGGCGCGGTGGCGCTTGTGCTGGAGACGCTGGGGGGTGACGAGTCTCTGGATCTTGGGGGCCTTGGTGTAGGTGGCCTTGCCCTCGCCCTTGGGCTGGACCTCGCGGCGGATGACGTACTTGCGGACCTGGAGTAGGGGAGAGCGGTTAGTGGACATGTCAGGGGATACGAACTTGGAAACTCGTTTTGCAATCATCCTTGTCCCGAGTTCGTCCCTTGGATGGAACAAGCTTCTTGTCCTTTTTCGTCTTCGAATTCTCTTGTGTTGTCCCGACCTTTTTTTCGCCGCTGAGGGGTATGAAAGGAACGCGTGTCCAAAAGGTGAATCAAAAAGAAGGAAGCAAGATGCTCGTCCCACCCGAGAGGGGAACTCCGGGCGAAGCAAGATTGACTTATCTCACACTCTATCCCGGCCGGGGCGCGCTCGGCGAAGACAGCGAGTGTCCTCCCCGAGCCCGTCCAGGCGCAAGATAGGCGATGACCGAGTATGCAAGGGAGGGCCGGAACGCAGCAGCAACATACATCGTCATCCTTGGTGAGGCCGAAGAAGCGGCGGATCTTGGTGGCGCGCTTGGGGCCGAGGCGCTTGGGGTGGACGACGTCGGTGAGGCCGGGGATGTCGGCCTCGCCCTGCTTGACGACGGCGAGGGCGAGCACGGAGAGGTCCATGCCGGTGATGCAGCCGCGGACCGACTTGCGCTTGCGCTCGCCGGTGCGGCGGGGGCGGTAGCACGAGGTGCCGGTGGCGAGCAGCAGGCGCACGCGGTTGGGCGCCATGACGCCCTGCTTCATCGGGAAACCCTGCTTGTCGTTGCCGCCGGTGATGCGGAAGATGTAGCCCTTGAACTCGTCGCCGAGGGAGTCGCCGGCGACCTCGGCGCCCATCTGGAGAAGAAGACGTTGTTAGTTGACTTGGGGGCCGGGGAAAAAAAAGACAAGGCGAGGGCCAGTCCGCCGCCGGGTCTGCTCTCGTCCCCCCCCTTTTCAAGAGAATTTGTCAGCTCGTAGATGATGTCCTGGATCAGAAGAGGGCATCGAGAGCTGGGCAGGCGGCCGTGGAAGGGACTTGTCGGGCGAGGGTGTGTGTCGGAACGTACGCGCTTCTCCATGAAGGCATTGAGCTTGCGCTCATCCTCGACTTCGATGAGCTTCTGGCTGCCGTTGGCAGGGTAGGAAATGTTGAGCTAGAAGGAGAAAGACGAAGTCAGCATTGGTGTTTCCCCTTTCCACTATTCGTGTCTGGCCGTGTTCGAGTTGACGACGAGCGAGCTAAGATTTCCGCAAGCCAGCAGAACCAGGGCCGGCGTTGATTGAATTGGCGAATTGGGCATCCCATGCTCGCTCTCGTCGTCGTCGTGTATACCGTAGGGTCGTCATCGCGGAGAGGGGGGTTCCTTACCTTCATCTTGCCAGTATGTGGTGGTTCAAGTTCTGTCTTGACCTGACTGGAGTGAAGTTGTCGTTTTTGGTTGTTGGGGGAAAGGCACACACACACACACAGGGACGGGAGCGCAAGGTGGGCTTTGCGATGTGGGAAATTTTTTTGTG
>LUFD01000019.1:0-39991 GCA_003025255.1 Cordyceps pruinosa
GCAGCAGCGGCGGCCAGGACGAGCCGGACTGGCTGACGTTCAGCGACTGCGCGCCGCTGCTCGTCGCCACCGAGGCGTCGCTGCGCAACGTGCGCGCGCGCGTCGCCAGCGGCGACGTCGACATGGTCAAGTTCCGGCCCAACATCGTCGTCGACGGCGCCGGCGCCGACGCGTGGGACGAGGACTTCTGGGCGGCGCTGTCGCTGGGCGGCGCGCCCGCGCTGCTCCTCACCAAGCTCTGCAACCGCTGCGTCTCGCTCAACGTCGACTACCGGACCGGCCGCTACGGCGCCGCCGACGAGGACCAGGGCGTCGTCCTCAAGGTGCTGATGCGCGACCGCCGCGTCGACCAGGGCAACAGGTACGCGCCCGCGTTCGGCCGCTACGCCTTCCTCGACGACGGCGTCGCCGCGCTCCGCATCGAGGTCGGCGACGACATGGCCGTCACCCGGCGCACCGAGGAGCGCCCGCGCTGGGACTGGCCCATGAAGCCCAAGGACGCCGCGGCCGCGGCTAGGTATTACCGCTATGCGTGAAAGGGCAAACGAGACGAACAGAATTTTGCGTGGTGTGAGAGGAAGAGAGGAGTGCCCAGGTTGACTTTTTGCTTTTCAGGCACGTTTGGATTTCCTGTTCAACACTCGACAGAAGGAGAAAAGGTTGCATTTCATGTGCAACGAGATTGTGAATACTAGTGTTAGATACCAGTAATGACCCTTTGCTTTCTAATCGAAAGCCCCTGTGACATGCATGTCCATGTCGCTTATACCCACGCTGAACGCCGCGATCTATCACCGACCACGACACTGTGGTACGCAATCTGAACTGAAGCAGAACAAACCTCCCATCGGGGTGTTCTTGGACTCCGCAAAAGAAGCCGAAAACAAGTCGACCAAGAGAAGTCGCCCGCCCCTAACACGGTACAAGACCAGGGCACGTTTGTCCACGCCCAAAGAGTGTTCCCACCGTGAAAACGCTGACCTGGGGTATCTTGCAGTCCCATGACGCCCGTGTGACGGCCCTGGGAAGTGTTGTTTCCAAGCAGGGCAGACTGGAACGGCTTCCCATAGGTTGGCCGCGGGGTGGGATGACCTGCCTGAGCAACCACACCAGGTCGCAACAATCGCCCAGTTGAGGCGTCGAAGAGCGGGTACGACGGAGGGAAGAGCAGCAAGACAAAACTCCCAGTCACCCGCAGCGTCTGCCTACGGCAGAGCTAAGGGGGCGGGGCAAGGGGTGAAGCAATGCTGTATACGCTGCCCACCTTGTAGACGTGTTGGGGGGTGTGGTTGGAGCCAGGCAAACAAGCGTGTGTGCGATGGTCTTTGATCCGTCAAGCATCTTGTGTCACTGGCTCCCCCTCATTGCGATTCCTTCCAGAAGGCGGTTGAGGGGTAGATAAAGAGCCGACTGTCTCGGATTCCACCTAAGCCATTCCTGCAGAAGCGTTGTCCCACCCCATTGTGTACGACATGCCAGTATAGAAGCAGCAGTCAAGCGATGCTGGTAGATTGAGGCGGATAGGTTGTAGATGGAAAGCGACGCAAGGAGGACAAAAATAATTGATTGGGCGAGCTAACCAGCTCCAGCCAGGTCTTGTTTGCATGTGAATGCTAAATACCTCGTCTATGGTTTCTATGTGAAACACGAGACCCTGCGAGGGCCAATGTGTAGCAAAAAGTTAATCTCTATATCAAAAACAAAACACCGTCTCAGAAACAAAACAATAATTGACCCAATCAAGCCAATACACTGAGGAAATGCCCTGAGAGTAACTAGCGGGACGTCGTGAAGCTCTGCAAGAACATGCCCCTTGCGAAGTAGCAACAGGTGTGTGGTATCGGGGCCATGTCCCGGCACAATTGTATGTAGCAGCACGACGTGCCTCATTCTTGTACATGGCCGCTGATGGTCGGGCCATCTAGACCTGTTTAAAGGTCGGCGTGTCAGAGGGTATCGGCGCACATACGGCAGAGATGCAGCTTGCAGTATGCGCACTCGTAGATCATATGGCTAGGGCCGGAGCGGCAGAACTGGCAAACCCACTGCATCAATGTGCTGTCTGACTTGATCAGAGTGAAGGTGTGGACGCAGGAGACAGACATAATGTTCAGGACAGGTCTCTGTGGGATTGTAGAGCAGTTTGCTGCGGGGGATTGTCGGTATTAAGGAGAGGTGACGAGGGTGTATCCGCTGAATGGTTACCAAACAAGTGTATGGTTTTGAACGGAAGGGTTGACTGGGCGTGCTCTTTATAGTCTGGCCCAAGTACTGAAGTACTGCGAGTGTGGTGCGAGAGAAGGTTGCTGCCAGGCCCGGTTGGAGAAAGGCGCCAAAGAAGGAAGTCGTGAACGGCGTCAGAGTCGGCGAGACAATGAGATATGACCAAGGTGAAACAAGTCGGATATCGAGTAAACGAATCGACAGGGTTCGAGAGCAATATTTGGCCGTGGCGCAAAAAAGGCTTGTAAGAAAGGGTGACGTCGATGTCGGCTGGGAGTTGCGAGAACAGAGCGTCGTAGGTTTGGCTTGGGAATGAACCAAGCGACCACCAGGTCTTGTAATACTGTCTTTATCGTAGGAAGCTATTGGAAGCGGAGGCGTGCAAGCAACGGCTCAAGCGTGGCGGAGAACAGAGATGCAGGCGGCCGGATCAGGAAGTCGAGGATAATTGTGCGAGTATAGGTCTGGTACGTGACAAACGGTCCGGGCTGGGAGGCTCTTGTATCATTGGACCTGCAAGGCCAAGACAGCAAGGGGAAGAGCTGAAGCAGGCGAGAGCAGCCGGCCTTGGCTTGGACAGGGTGAACTGGCGCCGCAGCGGGCGAAACGGGCGAAAGAAAAGGACATCCCAAAGAGGCCAGAAGCCCAAAGCCCACCCACAGTCCCGGAAACGTGGCTATGGGCGGGCTGGCAAGAGAGTGCTCACTAGTGGGAGTTGGCGGCCGCTTGGCCTGCTTGCTTGGTCGTGTCATTGGGAGCTTGGAGGTGTGGCATCCTGGCATGCCTGGCTTCTCCGGGGGGCCGCAGAAACTCTGTTCGTGCCGGGGACCATGGGGAGCAGAGAGGGAGTAAGAATGGCCTAGTTCGTCGACCGCGGAGCCATCGGCGGCGCAGAAGCTATGTTTGACCATCCATCGTTACCCTTGCTACGGCCCACAGTGGAGGGGGAAAGGCTATCGCGAGCGGCGAGCGGCACCGTGGTGCGTCTTGGCTCTGGCTGATGATGGCGTCCGTCAGACTTTCTGGAACGAGGTGGGTTGCGGACCAATAGACGTACCGGCCTGGGCGAGCTGGCTGATGTGATATTTGGGCGGCTCTGGTGTTCGAAGGTTAGCCCCCGAGAGAAGCAAAAGGGGAAGTGAGGCGAGCGCCATTGTCAGCTGGTAGGGAAGGCCGGTTGAGACGGCTGGCGTTGATGATGGGATCCGTGCAATCCGCGCTGTGGATGGAGGAGGAGGAGGAGGAGGAGGAGGAGAGAAGGAGAACGAGGGCCGTTGGCTCACCGGCTGACGAGGGAGGGGGAGAGGAGGCGGGAGGCGAGGCGGGAGGGGTGGAAAGGGTACCTGCGGCTGGTAGCATGCCGTCTTGCCTGCTGCGAACGTACCTGCGCGGGCCTGGGCCGTACCTGAAAAGCAAGGTACCTTTTTAGCTGCTCGATGGGGATGCGAACGCCTGCAAGTACCTGACTTGCCGCATGCAGGCAGCCATGTGCCCGGCGCAGGGACGGCCGGGCCTGGCTGGCCTGGCTGGCCTGGCTGGTCCCTGGCCCTGGCCCCCTCGCCAGCCGTCTCGACACTTGCTGCAAGGCGTCTGCCAGCGCTGACCGGCCAGCCGGCCAACTGCCCACTCCATCTTCGTTTGTCCCGGTTTGTCCGGCTGCATCATCGCCTCTGAGCCAGCTACGTCAATCACAGCCATGCAATACGAACGTACCCATCTACACGTGCCATGCCGTCGTCCTGGCCGTTGCTTGATTCTTCTTCCTGTGCGTGGCAAGCAACCCCCCTCCCCTCGTCGACTACGTACACGATGCCCATGCACACGAACAGGGCCATCCCAACGACTCACCACTCACCCGCTGAGACAAGACACCCAAACCGTTTCCCTCCACATGCGTCTCGAGTTACAGCGTCCTTCGCCTGACTGACTCTGTGGATACAAGTCAATCATTTCCCCGGCCCAGCGCCGTCGCTTCCGCGCCGCGTGGTCGCACAGAGTTGAGAGGCACCACCGCTCCCCTATTACATTCACCAGGCTGCGCCCTGGTCCGCTCCACCCTGTCCCGTTGACCCTGCAGGGCGAAGAACCTTCTTCTGCTTCCACAGCCTCTTCCATAAGCCTTCTACGCGGCGGATAATTCCTCCTGCCGTCATACCCCTGTCGGCCATGCTCCGGCGCGCATTCGTCCACGACACGACGACTGCGCTGGTGGCGCCAGGGGTATTCTGTCGCCATGCGCGGTTGCAGCGTCATCCTCACATTGGCTGCCCTCGCCAACAACAGCCTCCATGCTCACTTGACTCATTCTGGCTCCAGCTCTACTAATAAACGTACCAACGCGCACAAGATCGCCCACAAGAAACAGGACGGCGCTAACAAAGGAGCCCCCCCGTCTACAAGCATGCTGCCTATTGACACTGCTCAGCTTGTATCCCTGCAAAGAACTGCTGTTTGAGTTCGCTCTTGCGCATTCTACTCTCTAAGCAAAGCCCATGCCAGCCCCGGGCGATGGCCAGTTCCAAGTTGCGATCCCTGCCACCGCCGCCGTATCAAGTATGCTATGCAACTGGCTCTACGCGGACTCATGATGAAACAATCCCTAGGTGTTGTGTTGACTACGAGATCTCAGCTAGCCTTGTTGTCAGCAACCCAAGACAATCCGGCACTGCTAGTCGTACATACCCAGATGGGCTATGGCCTCCCCAAGGCTGGGAACAATACCGAGCTCTTGGCCCTGCTCTTTGTCTCACCGTGCTGGCCTTGAGTATGCGCCTGTGACTTGTACAGCATGCGACCGGTGGTGCGCCTCCGCCCTGCGTTGATTATGTCGACCTCATAAACGTCGGCTTGGTCAATGCGACCCCGGCTGCGAAGGCACTCGTGGAGTGCCAGGGAAGATGACGACTGCAGGTTGTGCATTATCCTCCAAAAACCGACGCTTGAGAGCATAATCGGAGACACCGATGCAGGGCCCCCGTCTCGGGTGTTGTGACCGATGCTGGTGTCTTCTTCGATATGTGACTTCAATGGCACTATCGACATATGCCTCCTCGCTGGTACGGAGCTTGACAGCAGTGCCTGGGCAAGGAAACTCGCCGAAGGAACGGGGCTTGCTCATAGCTGCCGCTAAGATCCTGGTCTATGAGGCACGGTCAAGGCGGATAATTATATGACCCCTACGCCTCCAGTGTTCAGCTTGCGATTATAGGGCCACACCTGTTTTTTCCCAGCCGCCGGTTGACTTACGTGGACATGATTCTGCTTCGTAAGCTCCCGTTGCTGTTGGGGAACCTGGCTCACCACAAGGCACTGCCCGGGCTGCTGCTGATTCGTTTGAGACAAGCCCCGGACGAGGTGAATCGATTGGTCCGGCACAATGGAAAGGAGGCACCGGTGGAGGAAGGGCATCGTCAGCGGCCCCAGTTCAACCGACTTGATCCGTCCCATCCTCACACCTTCAAAATCGGCCCACATGGAACCGTACGGTAAACGCCACGGCGGCGGGATACCACAACGGACAGAGGTCCTCCAAGGCAGAATTGTCAGCCGAGGCGAAAAATTGGGGAGGGCTTGCTGCGGGCTCGACAACTGGCTGCTAAAAATGGATGGTTTATTTCAGCTGATTTTTATAGTTCTGATATGGCTGCCTTCCTACCGACGAACCAGAACCACGGGAGTGATGGCGCGTCCTTTAAGTTCCAGCCGGGGCAAGCCTCGTGTGCCAAAAGCCCGGGAGATGCACACGTGCCACGCCGATATTGGAAAATGGTCAAGTCACGACGCTGTATTATATTGCAAAGCGTGGCTGATATTCTTCCTGATGCTCGTCATTACTGCGAATGGTTGCGAGGTACGCCACAATGGTCTGGCTGGAATTGGCGCTTTGCAGCATGAGATACATGAGCCACATAGCTCAGGTACGAGTGGTGTGTTAAAAAAAAAGTAGTGCGTTGTCTCTTTTCCTATCGTACACTATGTATACCCGCCTTCCTATGCATCATGCTGTATTGTACTAGCTTATCCATCGCTGGTAATTACACGCTCACTTGAGAGCGACGCAGTCTTCATATGTTGTAATGGTCTCCGCCTCTTTCATGTATGGGCCCTCGCTGTTCTCAAGATGGGCGTTTCAACGGGTGTGCCTCGGTGTTGAGAACGTACTCGTCGAGGCTGATCAAATCCGGGGGAGAAAAGATGAGATAAAAGTATTTCAGCGTTTCCGCTGTCCAGAAGCTCTGCAGTCACACATTCTCGTTAGCCCATTGTTCAAATACCACTCATAACGGGTGTATGCTTGTTGTCTCTTTGGTTTTTTTTTTAAAAAAAGACGAAAGGGGGTGACGGGGAGCACTCTTACACATACCTCCATCGAATCCAGCTTGTTCGTCTCCTGTTCCGCGCGGACGTCCGCAATGGCCGAGTTTGCGTACTCGGTCGTGGTGGAGCGCATGATGGCCTCGAACATCTGCCAGGCGAGGTCCCGCAGGTCGGCGCGGGCGGTGACGCGGTAGAGGACGAAGAGGCTCTCGACGGCCTCGGGCCGGAGCAGGTAGCGGGGGTCCCAGGCGTTGACGAAGCCGCGGGGGAGGTTCTCGTCGCCGTGCTTGGCCCACGCCTGCTCGTCCCACGCGCACAGGTCGCGGCGCTCGCAGGCCATGACGGTGAAGATCTCGGGCATGACGCCGGTGGGGAAGGCGGCGTAGGCAAAGGCGCAGCCGCGGGCGAGCTTCTCGCCGACGGCGACCTGGGTCTCGTTGGCGAAGAGGCGGCCGCCGAGGGCGAACATGCCGCCGGCGAAGCACGTGAGGTGCTGGCCGCGCGGGACGAGCTTGGTGGCAGCGGTGGCGTGGTAGTCGCCGGCGAAGAGGATGTCCTCGCCGCCGGGCAGCATGGGGCGGAAGACGAGGCTGGGCTCGGCGGCGGCCATGGCGACGCGGAAGAGCCGCTCGTACGTGTCGTCGAGGCCGCCGAGCAGGGCGTGCATCTTGGGGAGGTACTCGTAGAGCGAGTCGGCGAGCGCGCCGAGCGTGAACTGGCTGTCGCGGGCCTCCTCGTGCTGGAAGTCGAGCAAGGTCGGCCACATGCCCGGCAGCTGCGTGTCGTTCTGCACGCGCTCGAGGAAGCGCGTGACGCGGTCGGTCGCGTCATAGAAGCGCGGGTCGCCGGTGATCTGCGACAGCCGCGTGAACTCAACGCACAGCGAGGCCGGCGAGGCGGACGGGTCGGCGGTGCCGGCCAGCAGCTCGCCGCTGGCGGCTTCGCGGAAGTTGAGCCAGAAGCCGGGCAGGCGGTTGGGGGTGTCGAAGCCGGCGTAGAGCATGTTGCCGAGCTCCACGGCCTTGTCGAGCAGCCGCTTGTCGCCGCTCAGGTCGTAGGCGCCCAGCAGGCCGCCGAGGTGGCGGATGGTAGTCTCGAAGATGTTGATGGCGGTCGACTCGGTGTGGCCCCAGTCGAGGTGGGAGACGGCCTCGGCGGCCTGCTGGAACTCCTTCTTGAAGCCCATGATCCACAGCGTGTCGAGCGAGTCGACCAGCGTGGCGGCCCAGCCGCCAAAGGTGTCCTTGCCGCGGCCGGTGACGGGGGTCACCTCGTCCTGCATCCACGCATACTTGCGGTAGGCACCGAAGCTGCGCTCAAACGTCCTGCGCACCGCCTGGCGGCGCTTCTCCGTCTCGGGCGTCTGCGTGAAGGCGCTGTCGGGGGCCTGCACGCGGGGCAGCTTCCGCGGCGCGCCGGTCGGCAGCGGCTTGATGGCCGTGACGGGATGGAACTGCTTCGGGTTGACGGGGTCGAAGCCCTCGAAGATCCTCGGCCGCTGGGGGATGACGCGACTGGCGACGTAGCCGCCGCCGTGGGCGGGCAGCAGGCGGACGATGAGGAGGACCAGGAGGGCGGCCCCGGTGAGAACCAGCAGGCGGGATGCCCTCCTCGGGATGGCCATGGTGCGCCGGAGGACACTTGGCCGGGACGCCCCTGGCGGAGATGCGCGGGGGACCGGGCCGGCGGCAAGGCGATCAGGGGATGCGTGTGGTCAGCGTCGCTGTCGGGACGAGGTGGATGCGGCTTGGAAGCGGCACCATCGGGCGGGAAATGGGCGCGCAGAATGGTGCGTCGGGGATGCGGATGGATCTTGATGGTGGCAGAGGACGCATTTGCCGCTCATCGCGGGATCGTGGGCTCAGGCAAGGGCCAGACTGGGTCCGGCACGCGATCTCGAGCTCAGAGCTCAGGAGGTTTTGTCGGCGTTGCCCTGGCCTTGTACCTGTTGTGGCTGGTGGCTGGTGGCTGGAGCGCTGCAGCGGGCATGCTAGCTCAATGTAGCGGTCGAGGTGGCTTACAGTGGGGGATGCAGCGCTGTATTCCAGTACCTACCTGCCCGCTGTTGTAGGGGCAAGGCCGCTGGAGCATGGAAAAACAGGGCCACAAGGAGAATGCTGACTGTACAGGTACTAAGGTACATCTGTACATTGGTACAACCGAAGGACGATGAATGAGATAAGGAATAGTAACAGAACGGTGGAAAGAAAGAAAAGGAGGAGCGGCATAAGAAAAGAGTTTGACGTGCATTATTTCCTCATCTGATTTCCCGCATTTTCCGCAAGGCTGTCTGGCCATAGGTACTAGGCACACAGCCCTGCCACAGCGGCCGTTGGGCATGGCGACAGCGGGCTCTTGGCGATCGACACCACTGTGGCTTTAGCGTGCCTAAACGCCAGCTTGCCCGATTGGGAAGAGTTTCCCGCGCCACACAAAGCTTCCAGTAGAGTTTCGTCCTTGACACAGCGGCAATGCGGCGGCGGCAAAGGGGGCTTGGATGTGGCATCGGATTTCGGTGGAGTTGTCCGGGATTGGTACTGTGGAATCAACAGAAAGGAAAAAAAAAACGTGCTGCGCCTTGTGTCCGCTAGATCGAGACGACCGCTACTAAGCCGTTGGCCCAATGAGCTCTGTATACAATATACGATAGACGCCCTTACCAGCTAGCTTCTCATCTTCTCATATCCCTCTAGCCTCAAAGCTCGCAGCTGCTGCCTCTTATATCGCTCCCAATCTGACAGCGCCATGCGTCATCATGTCAGACTATAGTCGCTCCCGCCTCCGATCCAGAGCACCCTCGACGAACCATTGCCTATCGCGAATAAGAATGAGCCCACGCACAAGAATTCCTCAGTCTATTTATGTCAAAGATGCTGCCACTTCGCACCCCGTAAGACCAGCCGCCGGTCCCGACCTCGTCGTATACTTCTCGCCAACCTCCACCAGTCTTTCCAGAGACCACAAGGTGGGAAATAAGACAAAGCTCCTCGACGAAATATAAACAGGAAAAAGTTTCACTTCCCTCATCCACTAGAGAGCGAGCGTGACAAAAGCTTCACCACCTTCCTTTCCTCGCCTTCCCTTCCGACCTCCCCTCCGTTCCTCATCATGGCGCTCACTACCATGCTCATCGGCCTCCTCGTCGTCACCTTTGTGCTTCGACGGGTGATGGAGTCTCTGCGCCACGCCAAGAATGCCCGCGAGATGGGCTGCAAGCCCCCGCCGCTCGCGCCCATCAAGGACCCCCTCGGCATCCTCTCTCTGTTCGAGATGATCCAGGCCGACAAGGAGAAGCGAGTCCCCGCCCTGACCGAAGAGCGCGTGAACAAGATGCGCGAGGCCAACGGCGGCAACTACGTTACCACCATGCGCCTGCGGACCGGCGCCGTCGAGAACATCCTGACTATTGACCCCAAGAACATCCAGGCCATCCTGGCCACCCAGTTCAAGGAGTTCTGCGTTGGCGCCCAGCGGGAGACCTGCATGGGTCCTCTTCTCGGAGCCGGCATTGTAAGTGGTCGTGTGCGATGCCGTAGCAGGAACCGGTCCTAACTCTTGGATGTTCAGTTCACCACGGACGGCCCTGCCTGGTCGCACTCTCGCGCCATGCTTCGCCCCCAGTTCACCCGTGACCAGATCAGCGACCTCAGCCTCGAGGAGGTGCACGTCCAAAACGCCTTCAACGTCATGCCGCCCGTCAACGAGCAGGGCTGGACCGAGGTCGACATCCAGACCATCTTCTTCCGGCTCACCCTCGACTCCGCCACCGAGCTCCTCTTTGGCGAGTCCTGCAAGTCGCAGCTCGTCGCCCTCGACGGCGCCAGCAACGACAAGGAGTTCTCCGCGCGCGGCACCGACTTTGGTGCCAACTTTGACCGCGGCCAGTGGTACCTGTCCCAGCGCGTCCGCACGCCCTTCCTCAAGTTCCTCTACAACGGCGACGAGTTCAAGAGCTGCTGCCGCGAGGTCCACCGCTTCGTCGACCAGTGCGTCGAGCGCGCCCTCCGCGAGACCGGCAAGGGCAAGCTCGACGCCAACGGCAACCCGCTCGAGGGCGAGCACTACGTCTTCCTCCACGCCATGGCCGCCGAGACCCAGGACCCCCTCGAGCTCCGCGCCCAGCTGCTCAACGTGCTCCTCGCCGGCCGCGACACCACCGCCTCCCTGCTCTCCTGGACCATGATGCTGCTCGCCCGCCACCCAGACAAGTTCCAGCGCCTGCGCCGCGACATCGTCGAGACGTTTGGCGACTACGAGAACCCGCGCAACCTGACCTTTGCCAACCTCAAGGCCTGCACGTACCTCCAGCGCGTCATGACCGAGGTCCTCCGCCTGTTCCCGCCGCTGCCCATGAACGCCCGCTACGCCACCTGCGACACCAGCCTGCCCCGCGGCGGCGGTCCCGACGCTGAGAGTCCCGTCTATGTCAAGAAGGGCCAGGCTGTCCTCTACAACGCGCACATCCTGCATCGCCGTACGGATATCTGGGGCCCTGATGCTGGCGAGTTCAACCCGGACCGTTGGGAGGGCCGCAAGGGCGGCTGGGAGTACCTCCCCTTCAACGGCGGCCCTCGCATCTGCATCGGGCAGCAGTTTGCCCTGACCGAGGCCGGCTACGTCCTTGCACGCCTCCTCCAGCGCTTTGACGGTCTTGAGGAGGTCAACCCCAGCGACAAGGTGTCCTGGGGACTTACCCTGGTCAGCCAGCCTGGTGAGAGTGTCAAGGTTCGCCTTCATAAAGCGGTCTAAAATGACCAAATTTGTTTATATTTTAACGACCACTGTTTCACATATATATTTCCCTTGAAAGAGCACTGATTGTTTTCCGGTTACTTACCCTGTTCTTGTTTCTTGTTAGAGATGGGTGTATCAAGTGTCCTAGAATAGCGGACGAATTAGAATTTCCATTTTCCTAGTTATAATTAAGTCATGGTTCCAGGATGTCCACACGTCGATATCGACCACAGACACGATCCTCGCAGACGCTACATCGCAGCGACATCGTCACTTTATTTGTATAGGCTCTATTTGCTTAGAGCCAATCTATTGAACAGAAGAATTTTCCCGTTTAGGAAATGTTTATCCTCGTCTGAATGTGGAAGGCGTAAGGACCTTCGGACCCTTCGGACTGCTGCTCTTCTAAGCACACGCCCCATAAATCTCTATGCCGAATAATGGCGAAATCCGCACAAATGCATGGCAATGCCGTGTATTATTAGTACAGATCAAAGATCCTAGCTCTAGGCGGTGTCGAGCTGTAAAAGTTTGCCTATCTAGGAAGGAGGGTTATTTTACTGTCACTTGCGAAGGACTTGATTATGTAGAAGAAGGTTCATTACTGTGAGTATAAAAGCGAAATAGTCTATGGAAACCATCTGGTAATTCGTATGCAAGTAAAACACCGCCTGCGCCCGCTCATGAGGATATTACATCCGTGTCGTTCCTTGTACATGCTAAGACACACAAAAAAAAAAAAACTGCTGCAAGCTAGGTCCTTTACAGAACCTGGCCTTGAGGACCGCCGGGCATGATTTGGCCGTGGTTGATCCGGTCAGTCGCAGCAGCCAGCTGAGAGTCTGAAGGACGGTTGACAATTGTGAGGTAGAGGATGTTCTCCTTGATGGAACGTTCAGGGCCCATCTCGAGCTCCCTGCGCTTCTGGCGGAACTCGGCGAAGCGGGGCTGGTAGTCACGGTCGATGTACTTGATCTGGCGCTCGGTTTCGCGGGTGCTCTGGCGCTGCTGATGGACCTGGTCAACACGGTCCTGGTACTCCTGGTTGAGACGCTCCTCCTCCTGAGCCAGGCTCTTGAGCTTCTTGAGGCGGCGGGTCTCGGGATCCTGAGCAAGGGCACCGCCGGAGATGAAGCCAAGGAGACCACCGTTGTTCATGGAGGAGTTGGGATCGAGGAACTTGTTGGAGAAACCCTTGGTGAGAGGAGTGTTGAGGATATCACCCTGGTTCTCTGAAGCATACTTGGCACGGGCACGGCGGTCGAGATAGTCGTTGAAGTTCTCAAAGGCACTCTTGGCCTTCGACTTGGTGGTTGGCTTGTCGACGGGGCTGCGCTCCGGGGAGATCTTGCCATCATTGGCCAGGTACTCCTTGTGGGCACGGCGATCGTCCATGTAGATGAGAGGGGCGACGGCGGAGGGAAGGGCATTCATACCCTCAGAGGTGCCGGAAACAGGATCCTTGAGCCAGCTCTTCTGGCCATTGCCAAGCTTGTTGAAGGGGCTGCTGGCAGCCTTCTCGGCGAGAACGGGATCCTGGCCGATGGGGTCGTACTTCATGATCATGCAGAAAAGACCACGGGGGCCAAAGACCTCGTTGTTGAACTTGTCAAGAGTAGAGTTGGTCTTGTGCTTGACGTAGCCCCTGTTGGCGACGTTGGCACCCATCTGGACGGCGGTGGCGACGCAAGTGGTGATGATTTCGGGGGTGAAGCCGACACCGAAAGAGACAACCTGGACGCCGGCAAGGAACTTGTTGCCCTGAACGGCGGTGTTGAACTCGTCAAGGAAAGACATGAAAGTGCGCTGGTCAATGCCGGCGGACTCGAGCATGGGAGCGTAGGCAGCCATGAAGCCACGCTCCGGCGAACCAGGGCGCTGCTGTGGGATGACCACGGGGAGAGACAGAGGACCAGGAGCCATCTGGGGAGACTGCGATCGTCTGTTGTACTGCTGGAGCTGCTGGTTGTTGTTGTTGTTGTTGTTGTATTGGTTGTCGCGGGCGTAGCCGTTGTCGTAGCCGTTGTTGTAGCCACGAGGAGGGCCCTGGGGCGGGGCGTAGTCGTCGTAGCGGCGCTGGGAAGGGGGAGGGCCCTGGGGAGGAGCAAAGTCGTAGTTGTCCTGGTGGCTGTAGCGAGACTTTTCCTGGTAGCGTCGCTTGTCGTCGTAGTAGTCGTCACGGTCGTAGGAGGAAGGCTGACGGCGCGAGTACTGAGGAGGGGCCTGGGAGTACTGAGGGGGAGCAGAAGACTGCGAGTAGTATGCCGACTTGGACATTTTGGCGGGCGGTGTTGTGTTATAAGCGGAATAAGGAGGGAAGAGCTGGCTGGCCCCGCTCGGCGCTAATAAGATGAGGTGAATGAAGAGTAGGCAGAGGTAGTAGCGCCAATAGAGTATTGCTGTTCAGTCGAGGTTTCTTGTGATGAAGAAAGCTGAAGATGGACGATGGAGGACGATGTTGTGACGATGAGATTCTGTCTGGACAGGGAGGGGGAAACGAACTGTTTAAATGGAGGGCAACATGAAATGGTATTGTGCAGCCTTGCGAGCGCGTGTTGGGCGTTGGACCGGGATTCAGCGAGCCTTGCGTCACCCAAGGAGCGGGCATCGCAGCATGGAATTCTGGCCGTCACAGGGTCCAGGGCCGGGTTTGGGATAGTGTGGGCGCGATGGGAGTCAGTGAAGGGGCAGGGAGGCCACGGAGGAGCCACAAAGGGCGCCCAGGACGGGGGCGCTGCTCGGATGGCGTCTGCCGAACTCTGTGAATACCGCTTTCGGGAGCGCGGGCGCTAGTCCAGATGGGGCAACCAGGATGCCGGCCGGCCGCCGTCATTCCCGACCCCGGCCTCGGTTGCCTAATCGGGTAACCTCCGTGCACGAATCCCGCGCCGAACCAACTCCCGCCCGCCCTGTCAGCTTGACCCGTGCAGACTGCGCCGGCCGCAAAACGCTGGGGACAAACCATCGCCGGCTTGCTTAGAGTAGAAAGAGATGGTTGACTTAGTGCCTCATGCGGTAATACTGAGTGAGACTGCCCAAGTGCTAATGGACACAATGGCGAAAAAAAGATAAATACATCTGACTATCCAGAGCTTTGCATGTCGAATCATCCTCATTCACAACATCAATTCCCACGAGCTTCTACAAAAGCATCAGCAACAGCCTTCATTACCCTTCGATTTCATAATTCACCCTACAAAATCTTCCACAATGGCTGCCCCCGCCGACAAGACCGTCCTCGACCTTAATGGCAACTGGATCATGGTAAGGCCTTCTTCCCGCGCCGCTCGCTAGTCCCCGGCGACTACCGACCACACGCAGCACGGCTAACGCAGTCCCCCGGGCGCCCCCAGAACGCCAAGCTCTCCGACTCCTCCGACGCCGTCCTCAAGGCCCAGGGCGTCAACTGGCTGATGCGCAAGGTCATCACCATGGCCACCGTCACCCTCATCGTCACCCAGACCAAGGACGCCGCCGGCAACGTCCTCCTCGACATCGAGAACAAGCCCAGCGGCGGCATGCCCGGCGCCGTCGAGAAGCGCGTCCTCAACTGGGAGCCCGTCGAGCTCAACCACACCCTCTTCGGCAACATCCGCGGCCGCTCGCGCGTCGCCAAGCTCGCCGAGCTCGAGGACGAGTGGCTCAAGGGCGGCTGGGAGGAGGGCACCGAGGAGGTGCTCCACTTCAAGACGGAGCACATCGACTCCAAGGGCGTCGTCACCCAGCAGGTCCTCGGCTTCGTCCAGGTCGAGGGTGTCAGATACCAGGCCCGTCGCGTCCTCGTCACCACCGAGGGCTCTGACAAGAACGTCGAGATCACCATCATCTACGACTACCTTGGCACCGGCGAAGTCTCCCAGTAAGGGAGTGGCCTTTTTTCCGTTAACCTAGTCATGGCATAACTCAAGAAAACAGTTATGATATAGAGCGTTTTCACTTTCAATAGTTCTGCTTTAGTCCTTTAGATTTACTGCTCTTGGCCGCCGGCTTCGCCCGCACTTAGCATGAATGTCACATACCCTCACAACTCCACTCCTGAATCCCGTTCCCGCGCGATGACGAAAGCTTTTCCGCACCCTTGTCTTAACTCTCGATTCTAGCATCGATCTACTCCACTAGAACATGCAATAGATTAAGTCCAGCGTGGGTGGGTAGGACCGCGAGTCCCGACGAGGCAGCTTGCAGGTGCCTCGCACTAACGGCAGTGCTCCCGAACCCCGGTCGTACATGACGATTTCTTCTGGAATCCCTATTGTCCCTGAGAGGGTGGGTCTGTGGTGACGAGTCCTTCTTCTCTTCTGGCCCGCGGTGAGAATTTTCTCGGTTGCATTGCCGTACTAGAGACACGGGATGGTACGGGCTCAGCCACCAGCGTCGTCAACCACCAACGCATTTTACGTCGCAGTGTTACACTCGAACGGTATTCGGTGAAGCCTATCCTCACCGCTATTAATTTCCGACGCGTGATAATTTGTATAAAGTAAGACCAGCCGGCCTGCTGATATGTCTACATGGACAGCATCGGGACGTTCCCATACAGATTGCTATTGTTCTCTATGACATGCAACAAGAAGCAAAAGCGCCTCGAAAGATAATACAAAAAAGGATTTACCTTCTTCTCTAACAATTCAAACAAGCGTTTTAAAGACTTCCTTCTACTGATCTTTTGTTACCGCGTTTCTTCTGCCTCCCCCGAGCCAGATTGCTGGTCTCGCACTCGGCAAGTCTGAAATGCCACACATAACTACAATCACAAGCGAACAAGGTACGGAACAAAGATTGAGCCCTAATGATTTGTATTTTATACTATCATTTATATAACAAAGGAAAAAAATGCAGAAATGCCATGCAATCATGAAAGTCAGAAAATCTATGACGCTTTGAGACAAAAAGAAACGAAGAAAAAAAGGTTGGTAGAAATAGGCAGTTTATGCCTCATGGTGACAATCTGAGTAGAAGTGAAATTTTTGTAGAGGGTAAATTATTTACCGCTCGAGGAAGCCCATGTTCTTGCCTTCAGCGTCCTGGAGGGACATCTTCATGGTCGAGAACTGGTATCTGAAACCGGCAATCTTGGCCTTGCCAACCCAAACGTGGGCGGGGATCAAGGGGCGGTCGGTGTTCTTGTACTCGTCTAGCGAGTCAATCTTCTTGATCACTTCACCAATGTCCATGCGGACAGAGCTGTAGTGGGAATGCTTGCTGAAGGTGTTGTCGGTAGACACAAGTGCAGACATGGCCAGATCCACGACATCGTCGGAAAGACGGTCGGCGGGGATCAGGTCATAGTAACCGCGCCATGTGTCAGGGTTGGGAAGTTCAGGCATCTTGGCAGCAACATCGACAAACTCCTGCAGGATGCTGTCGAGTTCCTCACCCTGTGCGGTGCGGCCCTCGGGAACAGGAAGCTGACGGTGAACGTGGACGGGAAGACAGAGCTTGTCGGCGAAGCGCTGGAGGAACTGCTCACTGGCCCACTTGGAGGCGACGTAGCCGTTGGAACCATCGGTGGAAGGCTCAACACCGGCATCCTCACTGCCAGACATGAAGTGGAAGGGGACGACCTTGTTGGAGTCACGAAGGGCCGTGGCAGCCATAAGAGCAAGCTCCTTGGTAGACTGCACGTTAGGGGCACGAACCATGCCGTAGGCACTCCAGAAGGAGCGGTTGGCACCACTGTGAACAATCATGTCGGCCTTCTTGGAGAGAGTCTCGAAATCGGCCTCAGAGAGACCAAGACGAGGCTCGGAGAGATCACCGGGGTGGAGCTGGACCTTGTCAGTGGAGGCAATGAGAGCCTTCATCTTCTGGCGGGAGGGGCTGTCCATCTCGATGTTGCGAACGGCCACACAGTGAATGGCCGAAACGTTCTTGTCTTCAATCAGGCGCTGGAGAAGGTGGCGACCAATGAAACCGGAAACACCAGTGAGGATGACAGTAAGCCCAGAAGTCTTGGGCCGGGTAGTCTTGGCGTTGACAGGAGTGACACTCAGCATCTCGTCGCTGAGAGCGGTTTCGACATCCCAGTTGATCTCCTGGTTGGACAGGAGCTCATCCAGAGTGTTGCCGAGGCCAGCGAGAGTGGGGGACTCCATGATCTTGATGAGGGGAACAAAGACACCATAGATCTCACGGAGGCGAGACTGGAGGCGAACGGTGAGAAGAGAGTTACCACCGAGTACGAAGAAGTCACTGGAGCCGTTGAGAGTGGTGTTCTGGATGATGGATTCGGGGAGGATATCAACCCAGATATCACGGATAGTCTTGGCGGTTTCCGTGAGTTCAGCGTTGGAGTCGTTGTCAGAGGAGGCGGTGCGGAGAGGGAGAGTAGCAATGGCAAGGCGGTTGACCTTGTTGTGGGAGTTGACAGGGATGTCGGCAATGGGTACCATCATGTTGGGGCGCATGTACTGAGGCAGGGGCAGCTTGGGAATGAGCTTGGAAAGGTAAGCGTCCTGCTCGTCGACGGGGTAGCCATCGGCAAACTCAGCAAAGGCGACAAGGTAGCTAGCAGGGCCATCGCCACGGACACTGGCAACAGCACGAGTAAGCACACCCTGAGAAGCGTGGACGATGCTGGACTCAATGTCCTCAAGCTCAATGCGGAAGCCACGGAGCTTGATCTGAGTATCACCACTGATACGGCCCTGGACAATAAGAGTACCGTCCTCAGTCAGGTAACCCTTGTCACCAGTCTTGTAGGCACGGTTCCAGCCCTTGGCAGCGTGAGCCTCCGAAGCATGCTTGTCAGTGATGAACTTCTCCTTGGTAAGCTCAGCGTTCTTGTAGTATCCGACGGCGACACCGGCACCACCAATCAGGATCTCGCCCTGGACACCAGTGGGAACAACGTTGTTCTTCTTGTCAATGATGTAGAAAGAGTAGTTGGCGAGAGCAGGACCGGCGGGGATGAGAGTGCCCTTGCCGGGGTACTCGATGGGGAAGCGAGTAGCCCAGACACTGGCCTCGGCGGGACCATAGTTGTTGCGGATCACAAGCTCGGAGAGCTTGAGGTTAGCAAAAGAATCGCGAAGGGTGCTGTTCCAGCCTTCACCACCAACGTTGGCAATGCGCCAGCTGGAGGCCTTGGTGAGGGTGTCAGAGGCAAAGCCAATCCAGTTGGAGTACTCGGAGGGAGTAGCGGTGGTGTAGTTGATGCTGTTCTCAACAATAACCTTGGCAATCAGCTCCGGGTTGGTACGCTCCTCCTCGGAGGCGACGTAGAGAGTGCCGCCGTTGACAAAGGCAGTCATGATCTGGTCCAGAGAGATGTCGAAGCTGTAGGCACTCTGCTGGAGGACCTTGGCGCTACCGAGGGTCCAGTTCTTGCTGTCACCCTCGAAGAGGTTGACCAGGCTGGAGTGGCGGACCTCGATGCACTTGGGAACACCGGTGGAGCCAGAGCTGGAAACAATGATGGCGGAAGAGTCCCCGGTGGAAAGGTTGGGGCGGTGAGCGACAGTGGCGTCCTTCTTGCGGACGTCGTTGATGTTGATGATGCTGGCGGTGGAGGGGGCAGCAAGAGCAGCAACGTCCTTGGCGTTCGCGTTGTCGTGAATGATGGCCTGGGGCTGGACGACACCGACAGTGGAGGCAAGGCGAGGAACACCGTTGCGCGGGTCAAGAGGAACGTAGACAGCACCGGCACGCCAGACGGCGAGAAGAGAGGTGATCCACAGGCTAGAGGGCTGCTGGAAAATACCAACCTTGTCGCCGGGGTTCACACCACCCTGAACGAGTTCCTCAGTAACCTGGTCGATGAGACGGTTCATGGAAGTGTAATTGAACTTGTTGGAGACGTCGGCGAGAGCGAGACTCTCAGGGAACTTGGAAGACATCTCATCAATCTTGAGGGAGAGGGTCTCGGGCCACTGGCCGTCGAACTGGAGACCCTGACCAGCCTCAACAGCGGCCTTGACATCTTCGGGGCGGTAGAGAGGAGCAGACTCGACAGAAGAAGTAGCACTGTTGGCGAAGTGGTTGAGCAGGTTCATGTAGCTCTCCATCATAGCCTCAGTGTGCTTGGTGTTGTAGAGAGCCTTCTGCGTCTGCCACTTGATCTTGATGTCAGCCATAGCGTAGTCAGTAACATCGAGAACAACATCGTAGGCAGTGGCACCAAAGTTCTGTTCGCCCTCAGCGTTGGACTCCAGCATAGGGGGAGTCTTGACAGCCAGCTGACGGTAGTCAAGGAAG
Organism: Cordyceps pruinosa; assembly: GCA_003025255.1. Lineage (NCBI taxonomy): Eukaryota > Fungi > Ascomycota > Sordariomycetes > Hypocreales > Cordycipitaceae > Cordyceps > Cordyceps pruinosa. Next base: position 19,471 of record LUFD01000019.1, read on the forward strand.
GCCTGGAACAGAGGGCTAGTAGAAGAAGAGCGGGGGAGGTTGAGCTCCTCGAGAAGGAGGTCGAAGGGGAGCTTGGAGTGAGCCAGGCTGTTGTAAGCAGTCTGCTTAGCAGCAGCCAGAACACTGGAGAAGGGAGCCTTTCCGTTCAGGGCACTGAAGCGGAGAGGAACAAGGTTGAGGAGGAAACCAATGGTGGACAGGGTCTTAATGTCGCTGCGGTTGGCATCAGCGATACCAATGCAGAGGTCATCGACCTCGAGCCACTTGGAAAGGAAGATCTGGAAAGTGGCAAGGAAGAAGTGGAAGGTGGTGCAGCGGTTCTGGCGGCAGAGGTTGCGAATCTTCTGGGCCATGGCGGCGTCCAGGCTGAGCTCAACCTCCTCATGCTCGTACTTGACAAGGGGCATGCGGTTGCCGACACCAGTGAAAGGGAAGAGGGGGAGAGGGTCGGGGATGTTGGAGAAGGTCTTCTTCCAGAAGGCAATGTCGTTGCGCATGCGGCCGGCCTCCACATCACGACGCTGCTGGATCGCAAAGTCGGTGAACTGAGCCGGGATTTGAGGAACAGGCTTGCCCTGGTACATCATGTCGAGATCGCGGATCATGAGGTTGAAGGAGAAACCATCCATGGCGATGTGGTGGACAGCAAAGATGAAAACGTGGTCGTTCTCAGAAAGGGAGAGCAGGCGCATGCGGATGACCTCACCACGCTCAATGTCGAAGTTGTAACCCATCATGTCGCTGTAGGCCTTTTCAGCCTGGCTGATCTCCTGGATCTTCTCAACCTCGAGGCGGAGAAGGGAGTCGGACATGACACCCATGCGTGGCTCACCCTTCTCAGAGACAAAGAAGGCAGTGCGGAGAGACTCATGGCGGGCACCGAGCTTGCGGACGGCCTCTTGGAGACGGGCAGAGTCAATCTTACCGTTGAGGCGAGTCTGCACCAAGACGTTGAAGCAAGTAGAGTCCTCGAGGTACTGGCGGAGGAACCAGAAGCGAGAGCAACCATAGGTCATCTTCTCCTCACGGACAAAGTGCTTCTTGGGGACAACAGCAACGGTGGGCTCGGGAGCAGCAGCAGCCTCCTTGGTAGACTTGGCGACGGGAGCAGGAGCAGTCTCGACAGAGGTGGCACTCTCACGCTCATCGCTGGAGGAAGCAGAGTCACCGCTGGAAGTCTCAATAGCGGCAGCGGGGGCAGGAGCCTCAGCAGCAGCTTCAGGCTTGGCCTCAGCATCATCACCAGAGCCACCACTAACGTTAGGGCAAATATCAGGAGACATGTTGGCAACAGTGTCCTCGACCAAGTCGGCAAGGGTGGCACCACCAAGAATCTTGATGACAGGGATGTCGTGCTCAAACTCGTTGGAGAACCACGAGCGAAGATCGACAGCGACAAGAGAGTCAACACCCATCTCGACAATGGCGACATCGGAGTGAACACTCTCAGTAGGAGGAAGGTCAAGCTTCTTGCCAAGCATGGCCATGAGGGCGTTCAGGATGATGTTGAAAGCCTCCTTCTCGGTGGTGGCCTCGAGAAGCTGAGCCTTGGTAGACATGGCGCTGTCACCACCCTTGTCACCATTGTCACGAGAAGTGCGGTCAATGACGTAGTGAGAGAACTTGGGGTCAACAACCCACTTGGGAGGGTTCTTCTCAGTCTTGTTGACGTATCGAAGACCAGCCGAAACTTCAGGGTTGCGGCCAGAGTCAACAGCACCAGCCATAACGGACGCGGCAAAGAAGTACTTGTAGTCAAGCTCGGACATGATACCGTATCCGAGAATGTCAAGCTTGCCAAGAATGCCGTGGTCGGTACGAGTGATGTAACCGATACCACTGATACCACCCAGGTTCATGACGGAAGCGTTGAGGCCACGGGCACGGCGGCCGTGGACCAAGCTGACCATGAAACCGTTGCCGGCAGCATAGGAAGTCTGACCAATGTTGCCAGTAACATAGACCAGGGAAGAGTAGAGCATGAAAAAGTCGAGGTTGACGTTGTAGAAGAGGTCATCGAGGAAGACGGAGCCGGCGACCTTGGGACCAAGGGCTTCGTTCATGGTATCGCAGCTGGACTCCATAAAGAGACCATCGCGCATGATCAGAGCACCGTTGGCAACACCGGCAATGGGAGGCATGGTATCCAGGATGTCATCGTGGACCTTTTGAAGACTGGCACGGCTGGTAATGTCGAGAGGGAAGGCCTTGACGACAGCGCCATAAGCCTTGCTGACCTTTTCAAGCCAGCGCTTGTCAACATTGGGGCGGCGAGAAGAGAGAGCAAAGAAGCGGGCACCGCGCTCCATCATGTACTCGCAGGTAGACAGACCCAGAGAACCAGTCATACCAATGAGGAAGTAAGTACGGTCGGGACGGAAGTTGACCTCCTCCATGGCTAGGGTAACACTTGCAGGGAAAGGAGTGGCGTCAGTCCAGTCAACAGTGGTAAGAGTCTCAGCCAGATCGGCATCATCAGCAATCTGCTGGACACGGGTGTTGGCGACAGTGTCGAAAGGAACGGAGCTGCGCTCAGCGACCGTGGTGGAGTGCGCGTGCTCGAGAGCAGCGCTCACTTGCTCCTCGGTGCTGTCGGAGTAGAGAATAGAGCGGGAAGGCAGGAAGTCACCGAGCTCGTACTTGCGGGTACCGAAAGGAAGGCCCTCAGTGAGGTGCTCGACGACATCACGACGCTTCTCGTTGTTGGAGAAGTCCACAAAGACAGCAGTGTTGGCAGCGGTGATCTGGCGCATGTCACGGTCAGTGCTGTAAGCGTGGATATGCTTCCACTGAGCCTGGAGAGCAGCCTTTCTGCGGGTGGTGGTGAAAAGCAGCTGGACACCAGTGTTGGCGACACGCTCGGTCAGGAGCTTAGCCAGGACCGTAGGAGGCTCGTGGAGGACGATACGGTCACCGGCAGTGACTTTGCCAAGGAGATCAGAAGCGAGCATGTTGCAGGCAATAGCCACAAGGAGGCTACGCTCCTTGCCTTCAGGGACGTCAACGGGGACAAGACGAGTCTTGGGGAGAGTGAGCGAGGACTGGTTCTTCTCAGAGAAAGCGACAACAGTCGAGCCAGTCTCAGCCTCCTTGCCAACACTGAGGTGCATGAAACCAAGGTTCTCGACCTTGATAGCGGAGGACAGGGACTGGTGGACAGTGACGGTGCTGTTGGGAATTCCCTCAATTTCAACAGTGGCCTTGGGGGACAGGCGGTACTGCTGAAGCTGCTTCTCGGGGGTGAGGGCAACAACCTGGTTCTTGGTAGAGACATCTTGAACAACACGGCGGCGGAGAGCGTTGTAGCCGGCGTTGAGATTTTCCTCGGAATCGTAGCGCATGATCCAGAGCTTGTCGTCCTTGAGCATGTACTCACGCTCGACGGTCCAGAGAGGGTCATAGGCAGGGACCTTGTCCTTCCAGGTATCGGAGATGTGGAGGCGCATAACGGACTCGGTCATGGTCAGGGCGTGCTGCTCGGGCTTCAGCTGTCCCTCAACATTGAACATCTGGGCGTGAAGATGGGGGATCTCAACCAGCATGCAGCGAACGACACCCTTCATGACGTTGGCGTAAGGAGCATCGCCGTTGGCACCCTGGGTAGCCCAGAGAATGTAGCGAGAACGGAAGAAAAGGGTCTTGAGAGCCTCCCACTTGGTCTCAGTAAGGTTCTCGAAGAAAGGATCGTCAAGCTCAGTAAGCGAAATGATGTAAGGGCGAGTGGCCAGCATAGAAGCATCGAGCTCGTTGAGAGAGCGGATAGTGTCGATGTTCTTGGCGAAAGGAGCCAGGGCCTTCTTCATGGTCTCAAGCATGCGCGATACCTGGAAGCGCTGGCCACCAATGAGGAGAACATTCTCAAGGTCCACCTTGCTGGACTGCAGAGGCTCACGGATGTTGAGAATCTGCTGGTCAATAGCCTGGGAGACGAAGACAGTGAAGGGGCTGGCAGAGTCGGGCGTGACAGTATCAATGCCGGAGAAACCAGCAGTGCGGAAGATCTCGTCGTATTCGCCGAGGTCGGCAACCAGAGAAGCAGTGCTGCTGATCTCTTCAGGCTGAAGGGCAACACTGGCGACAGTCAGGCCAACGTGAGCAGACTCAGAGTTGGTGATCTGCTGCGCCAGGAGGTAACCACCGGGACGGACGAGAGAGCGAAGCTTTTGCATGCCATCAACGTTGTCCTTGATGCTGTGGAAGCCGTTACCAGCAATGACAAGGTCGTAAGCACCAGCAAAGAAGCCCTGCTCCTCAAGATCGTCGGAGAAGTCAATTGTCTTGGTGGAGATGGCGGGGTAGTCCTTGGAAAGCTGGGAAAAGTGCTCGTCGGTGGCGCCAGTGCAAGTGTAGGCAGAGAAGAGAGCACCGATCTTGTCCATGACGGTCTTGGTGACGCTACCAGACCCGCTGGAGAGATCCAGGATGTTCATATGAGGGTAGCGACGGACGATCTGCTGGGCAAGGACACCGAGGGCCTCACGGGCCTCAGAGGCTCCAAGGGAAGTCTCGTAGAAGGTATTGAGAAGAGCAGCGGCATCAGAGCCCTGGGGAAGCTCACCTTTCTCAATACCGGCACCAATGGTCTTCAGAATGTTAAAGTTAGTGTTGTAGGCCGAGTTGTCCTGAACAGCAACATCAGGCTGCTCAATAGCAGGAAGGGAAGCCTTCTTGCCGAGGTTGGCAAGGACAGTCTGGGCCCAGCCCTTGAGCTGGTCAGTCTCGTGGCTGGAAGACTGGAGGATGTTGCGAAGGTACGAGACGGCGAGGCGGTCCAGCTGCGACTTCTCGGTCTCCTGGGCGGAGGTAATGCGGAGGGCAGTGGCGAAGGAATCAGCATCAGGAAGACTGAGCCAGTGGTTGGTCTGGCCGAAGAAGGGGCGGTCGTCCTTCGCGGTAGGAGGAGAGACGGGGCTGACCTCAAGACCCTCAACCTGGCACAGAGAGTAGTCACTGTGGACAGGGAAGATATCGACACAGCCGGAGAAGGTACCGTCATCGGCGCGGTTGGAGGTAGCAGAGAAGCGAACCTGCTCGTCAACACCGCCGTTCATGGGGCAAACAACGGGGTTGATGGTGACGCGACGAATGGTAGTGGGGATGTGCAGGGCCCAGAGAGCACCATCACCGGGGAAAGAGATGGCAGCGAAGATGGCCTGGAAAGCAACATCGAGGGTGGAGGGGTGGAGGAGGAACTGATCAATGGGATCGTTGGCTAGACTCTCGGGAACCTTGGTGGTGATGACACCCTGGGCAAGGTCAGTGGTTCGGCGGAGGGAGGTGATACCCTTGAACATGTCGGCGTAGTTGTAGCCGATGTTGGCAAGGTAGGCGTAGAAGAGCTCAGCGTCGACGTCAAGCATGCCAAGACCCTCCTCCTTGGGGTATTCGACAAGAGCGGAGGAGGAAGGAGTGCCGTAGGTCATGATAACATCACCGCTGGCAATAGAGACAAAGTTGTCAGACTGCTTCTGGAGGCAAGCGTCGCAAGCGAAGCGAGCAGTCAGAACGGAGGTGCCGTCGCCAGCCTCCGTGATAGTGACGTTGGAGAGGGTGAAGAGAGTCTCAATACCCTTGTCGTCACTGATGGCCAGAGCTCGGTGGATGGCAGAGTCCTTCAGCTCAATGGCCTGAATGGCTTCGGCACGGCCAGCAATGCGGGCAGCCTCAACAGCCATGACAAGGAAACCAGCGGCGGGGAACAGGGTCTGACCCTGGATGTTGTGTCCCTGAAGCCAGGGAATCTCACCAGAGTGGATGTAGTTGCGCCACCGGAGCTCACGCTCATTGATGGTGTCGGTGCGGGTGCCGAGAAGAACGTGGGCAGGGTCTTCACGGAGACGGTTGACACGAGACTTGCGGGCCTCGTACCAGAAGAGACGCTCGTGGTTGAAGGGGTAGCTGGGAAGGTTGAGCATGGTCTTCGGGGTAGACTCGGCAAAGAGGCCGTAGTAGGCCTTCCAGTCGGCGGAAGAGCGACCGAACTGAGCCCAGAGGTAGGCAAAGCACGATGCCATGGCGCTGACATCGTTCTGGCCACGAGCAAGAGTGCCGGTGTAAGGAATGTTGGATTTGATAGTCTCCTCAATGACGGTGGAGGCAGGGCCCTTCAGAGCAGCGTGAGGGCCAACCTCAATGGCCTGGGTGAGCTTAGGCTCGGAGTTGGTGAGCGCAGAGGCCAGGGCGGTGGCGAACAGAACAATGTTCACCATGTTGTCAACCCAGTACTGATGCTTGAGAGCATCGCAAGGCTCCATGACCTTGCCGTCATATACGGACGAGTACCACTTGGTACGTCCGGATGGGGTCATGATGTTGATCTTGCAAGCGTCAAGAGCCTCGTAGTACTTCTTGGAGCAAGGGATCATGTGGTGAGAGTGGTAGGCAGTATCAACCTTGAGCTGACGGTTGAACATCTTCTCATCCTCAAGAACCTCCTTGACCTCCTCAATAGCATCCAAGTCACCGGAGAGGGTGACGGAAGAAGACGAGTTGTAAGCAGCAACGCTGACACGCCCTTCAAAGGCAGGAAGCTCGCAAAGCTCGCGGGCGTCCTCCAGAGTGGTACCAGCAGCCAACATACCACCACGCTGGCCATCAGGGCCACGAGCCAGGTAAGCATAGCGACCACGGTAGTACGCAATGCGGATGGCATCGTTAGCATTGATGAAGCCAGAGGCATACGCGGCACCGATCTCACCACTGGAGTGGCCAACGACACTGTCAAACTCAATGCCGGCCACCTTGAGCATCTCGACCAGCATAACCTGGACGGCAGTGCAGAGAGGCTGAGACAACTCACCCTCAGTGATGCGCGACTTGGAGGGGTCGGCCATCATCTGGTCCTTGAGGGACCAGGAGGGGCGATCACTCTCAGGAAGCTCACCGAGGGACTTCTCAAGCTTGTCGATGATGTTCTCGGCAAACTTGGAGGATGAAATGAGATCCCTACCCATAGTAGCCCACTGGGCACCCTGACCAGTGAAGACACCGAGGAGGTTCTTCTTGGCCGAGGTACCGCGGGTCACAGCGGAAGAGTTTCCAGACTGCTGGTCCTCTACAGCCCTCTGCAGCTTGGTCACAAGCTCATCCTGAGTCTGAGCAGCAACCGAGCTGCGGTAGGTGAAGGTAGAACGGCGGTCATGCAGGGTCCACGCCAACTTACCGATATCCACCTCGGAGTTCTCGGTGAGATACTCGAGGTAGTTAGCCATCAAGCTAGTCAGCGACTTCTCAGAAGTAGCGGAGAAGGTCAGCGCCAGTGGGTTGGCGACAGCAGGAGCTGCCTGAGTAAGCGCCTTGGGCGCTTCTGGCAGATAGGCTTCAATAATGGCATGGGCGTTGGTACCACCGAAACCGAAACTGTTGATGCTGGCACGGGGAACCGAGCCAGCAGCCAGCTTGGGCCAGTTCTGAGCAGTGGTGGCAATCTGGAGCTTTCCGTAGAAGGGAGTGATTTCAGGGTTGAGGGTGTTGAAGTGCATGTTCGGGGGAATGGTCTTGTTCTGAATAGCCAGGGATGCCTTCATGACACCGGCGATACCGGCAGTACCCTCAGTGTGGCCGATAATGGTCTTGATAGAACCAACCCAGAGGGTATCGTGCTTGTCATCGGACTCGGGGAAGAAGGCCTTGTAGATGGCCTTCGATTCGACACCATCACCAGCCTTGGTACCAGTACCGTGGGCTTCGAAGTACTGGGGGCGATCCTCGGGCTTGGAAAGATCAAGGCCAGCACGAGCATAGGTCTCGTGGATGAGGCGGGTCTGAGCCTCCTGGCTAGGCATGGTAATACCGGGAGTGTGGCCATCCTGGTTGACACCAGTCTCGCGGATGATGCACTCGATGTTGTCGCCATCGCGGATGGCGTCGGAGAGACGCTTCATGACAACGGCAGCGATACCCTCACCACGGGCGTAGCCGTCAGCGTTGGCATCCCACATCTGGGAGTGACCAGTGGGCGACAACATGTTCAGGTTAGACTCGGCAATGAACATGTTGGGGGAAAAGATCAGGTTTGCACCGGCGGCAATGGCGACAGGGGCAGTGCCGCTGCGCAGGACCTGCACACCCTGGTGAAGAGCGACCAGAGACGAAGAGCAGGCGGTATCGATGGTCATCGAAGGGCCTCTCCAGTCAAAGATGAAAGAAACACGGTTCGACAGGATACTGCGTGCAGTACCGGTGGCGGCGTAGGTGGGAATGGACTCCTGGTCAACATAGCAAATGTTGCCATAATCATCGCACATGACTCCAACGTAGACGGCAGTGTTGGTTCCGCGGAGGTTCTCAAGAACAAGACCAGAGGTCTCAACAGCGTCGTAGACAGTCTCGAGGATCATGCGCTGCTGGGGGTCGATGGACTCGGCCTCACCAGGAGGGATGTTGAAGAATTGGGCATCGAAAAGGCGCGGGTCCTCGTTCAGGAGGTAGGAGTGCTGGACGTTGCTAGCCCCGTGGTAGTGACCGTCTTTGTTGTAGAAGCCAGCAGACTGGAAGCGGTCAATGTTGCGCGAAACCTCACGGGGCTGCTTCAGAAGCTCCCAGAGCTTGGACGGGGAAGTAGAATCGCCGGGGAATCGGCAAGCGTTGCCAATAATGGCAATGGGCTCACTCTGGTGCGAAGACATTGTGTAGGTCGGAATATGTCGTAGAAGATTGGGCTCGTTCGTAATTCAAGGTCTTGTGATGCTTTGCAGGTATGTCGTTGGTTGAGATTGGCTGTGGCTTGGTTGTAGATGGGATGTATGTATGCTCAAAGGGATAATATGTTATAATGAAGAGAATTGTATGAACAAAAAAGTCGTTGGTATGATTGTAAGTAGCAAAAAGAGAAATAGGGCTCGAATTTCTCAGTTTGATAGATACAAATCAATGGAATGGGGGGAAGAAAGTGAACAGGGCTTTCACGGGGAGGAAGGGTGACTTTGATGATCTGGAGCTGGGACTCAAGAAGCAGCTGGGAGAAGGTCTTTATGTTGTATGAAGCCGCGCCGAGGGCGCAGTATGGAGAGTTGCAGTAAAAGCCTCCGGATGAGCGGCCCATACCAAATGCTTTGGTAAGATACTAGGCGTATAAGCACATGTTGACCAGGGTTGCCCATTCACTCGATAGGTTCTCCATGCGGTTGTGTGGTAGGGCCGCTCCGGGCAACGATGGCGATGGACTGGCAAGCCGCTATCCTGGTTACAGCCTCGCCGTACAGCTGTCATGGATCCATAATTTGGTATGAAGAGCTCCATCATTGGAAAGCTGATTGATGAAACAGGTATGCCGACTGCAGGGCATCCCTCCGCTGAGGGTTAGCTGTCGGGCATGGTGTGTTGAGAGCAATAGATGTCATACCATTCCGAAATAATATGACGAGATGGACTATTCCGGCCTAGGTCTGATGGAAGACCATGGCAATCCTACCTTTGAGAGTGTGGGAGCGGTTGGATCCTTTGCGTGAGCAACGCTGATTGGCCCTGATCATCATAATCACGGTGCCGAAGCCGTTTGACGGAGCTCTGTAGGGCGAGCTTCCTGAACGGGGCTTACCTGACATGGGGAATGGGGAACGAAGAGGTGGAGGGCGAGGGTGAAAACGTGCTGAGAATGTGGGAGGGTGGTATCAGCCCGTCGCAAAGCAGCAGATTGTCTTACATGAAGCTGCAGGTCCATGGGCGCATCAGGCCCACGAACCTTTGCTCCGCACGTTCTGGCTAACCGCATGTGCATCAAGGTGGAACAACTGGGGGGTGGCAGCATAAGAGAGAAGAGATCTGAAGTGCAGATATGCACGAGGCAAGCACAATGCAAGGGGTGCGGACGGGTAGTTTGTCAGCCAAGATGTGCGCGAGAACCGAGGAGGTGTGGCGGCCGTTTCGGCTGGGCTGGCTGGAGCCCAAGAATAGCACCCCAATATGCACAGAAGGATGGACGGAAAATTCCATGTAGCAAGAAGTGGCCACTAGTGACGGTAGCTTGATGCATAAATCGATATATTGTGCATGTTGCAGGGCCGAGGGGGTGCCGGTCGGCGTGATGGGTGGCTGGGTGGGAACGAGCTCCTGGCGCCCATTGGCTCAGTGCATCTAGAATATGACGTATTCGGTATTTGCTGCCGCATTAGATCATGAGGGCGTCCTGGTTACCACGATGGGAAATCGGGGAGGCTTAAGTCAGCAATGCTGATGGTGTCGCGGGGGGTGAAGAGCTGTCGCTGACCACGGCGCGAGAAGCAGATGCTAAGTCGAAAAGGGGTCATGAAGGAGGGTGTGTGCCGGGACGAGATGACATCCCCAGATCTATGGATCCGATCTGCTGGCCTCTTCCAAGGTGTGGGAATGCGCCTTCCCGCCCATCCATCCCACTCAGTATAGCTAGAGTGGACAGGGGTATCGGGCGTCTTCTTTTCTGGGTCAAGAGCGTAGATGGCCAAGAAGGCAAATTCGGAACAAGGGGATCCCTGGCCCGTGCTATCCTATCAATGCCTGAATTGTATCCGTAGCCACGCCGACAGCTATGTCGACCCAGGTCTAGACTAGGTTGAGAGTTAGCGTTCACCACGTGGAAACGAGACATGCAGATTGTTGGGTTGGTTATAGCATCTGCATCTTTGAGGTGGCTCTTTTAAGCTGACTGACGCTGCGATGGAATCAAGACGCTGAACACCGTCAGACTCTGGCGAGTGTCTATTCAGTTGTGGCAACCCTAACAGCAACCACCAGGAGTGTCTAGGTTGCTACGGAAGTCACAACACTCGGGAACTTCTGTTCCAGAACTACAGGAGACGAAATTAAATTAAAAATAAACTCTCAGCTCTACGCAAACCCACAAACCGCATTGCAACATTGCCCATGTTCGGGGACGGTGCATTTTGCTGACTGTGATGAGCCGCCTCGTGCATCTGCCCGTCAGCACTTGTGGGGGAGCGCTGCCGTCCAGCCGGCCACGTTCAGGTTGACTAGTGAGTTCAGCTTCATAACGGCAGATGTCCAACTCGAAATTGCATCGTTCTGGTCTTGTTACCGACGACGGTTAGTGTCGTGATGAGCCGTTTCAGCTCACCCCCGGTGAATTAGTGGCGAGGGCAACCAGCGCACTGCAGCCACAGTGAAAGGTGGCGCTTGGTCGCCTCGTATTGGTTTTCATGTGTGGTGATAATGGGTGTGTAGGGTAAAATCAACCTTGCTGGCGTCTCGTATGCAACACGAAAGCATAGTGGTATCTACAGCTCATAAGGCGACCTCAGAAAGCTAAACTGCATCATGGAAGTCATATACTGTCATGGTACAGCGACGCGATAAGTCAAGTTCATATGCTCTCTTCTACAAGGCTTCTGTCTTGTCTTGGTTTTTTCGTTGTTATGTTGTACCCTATATGGACCCTATATGGACCTATATGGACCTACATGGAACTGGGCATAGGGAATCTGTCCATGGCCAGTGAGCGCAGATGAAGGTAGACTATGGACGCCCGGTCCAAGCACCACGTTATACCCCTTCTAGTTAACGAGCGACCTCGTGCACTCGCTTGCTGGACCACAAAGCTGCCTACTGTTGTGCCCAGCTTCTCAGCCTACAGCTCTTTTCAGCCCTGTAGATGTAATATGTCGCCTTTGGTGGGAAGTTCGCTCGAGTTGTGCGGGGCTTGAGAAGTGAATCCGACACTTTGAAGCCATCACGACGCCGCCAAGGTAGGATTAAAACCTCCGAAAGCCACAATCGTGATACAGGTCCATATTAGGAAATCCGTCTATCGTTTTCTCAATTTTGTGGGAGCACTATGTTGGTTTCAAATGAGCCGCAGAGCTTAGCTAAGATCGAGGGAGGGCTATTCAACGGATGTGACACTACACAATTAGTCTGGCCAAGTTGCCTGAAGCTAGGGCAGTCACTCGCAGAGTAAGCCGATCGTGTCAAAAGCCCCAAGGAGCAACGGGGGAGTGCAGAGGGGGGAGCAGATTTGAACAGGAAATGGTGATGAATTTGAACATAGACAACGAAGTAACAAAATCTATATATATAATCGTAAAATATTCATGGCTGGCCGCCAGCAATTCGATCGACGAAAGACATTGGGAAAAGGGAAAAGTAATCCGCCACTTTTGCTGATGGCTTGCTTGCATTCAAGCCCGCCAACGGGTTAGGAGCTATCCCGCTGTCGCCATTGCCGATGTAAGCAGAAGCCCAGCTAGTGCTGGCGCTCGCTATGTGTTTCACCGAACCCCCTCACCTGTCGTAATATCGAATAATGGTGTGAAAAAGTGGTTGCAAAAAAAATCGCTTCTTTTTGGTAAATTTTGAGCTGTGTTTTGCGCCGTGGCGGTTGTTCCGGATCCGGTGAGAAACTGTCTAGTTGACAGGGTAGACAAGCTTGAAACCATTCACTTCCTTGCGGCGAATCATCTCAATACCCTCGAGGATGCCCTCGAAGCCTCCCTCCATAACCTGGGCGGGGTGGTTCTTCAGCTCGCCAGCATCCAGGCGGGTCTGGGCAGCGGCGTAGAGGTCCTCGCAGAAGGAACGGGCAGTGGCATCCGGCTCACGGCCGTAAGGCGCAGGCCACATGGAGCCACGACCCTTGACGGTAGAGCCGAGAATCCAGTCGGGCTTCACAACACGGCGAGTGGCCTGGGCCTCGGGGAAGGGGTCGAGCGCGCAGTAGCGGCCGCCAGCACGCCCGACGGCCTCGTAGCAGATCTTCATCGAGGAGCTCAGGGTGATGCAGTCAATGGCGTAAGCCAGGGCGTTGCCGGTGTAAGCGCGGATGTCCTTTGCGCAGGTGGGCGAGTGGTAGTCGAAGACCTTCTCGGCACCGTAGGAGAGGACAAACTCGTCATGGTGGGGAGAGCAGGTGGCAATGGGGCGGAGGCCAGCGTTCTTGAGCATCTGAATGGCCATGGTGCCGGTCGAGGTCGAGCCACCGTAGACCAGGACGTGGGGGCGCTTGTCGCCGGTGGCCGGGTTGGCCATTGTGGAGGGGATCTTCATGCTGAACCAGAGGGCCATGCCGGCGGAGGCGAGCGAGGTGCTGATGCAGGCGGCATCGGTGAAGGACATGTCGTCGGGAATCTTGAGGGTGAGACTGGCGGGCGTGGAGGCGTACTCGCAGAACGCACCGCCGCTAGGACGCTTACAGTCCATGCTATCAGCGGAGCCGAGCACCCTGTCCCCGATCTTGACGTCTTTGGTGATGGCGGAGCCGACGGCGACGACGGTGCCGGCAAAGTCGAATCCGAGAATGGCGCCCTCGGCGGCGAAGCCCTTGAACATTTTGGTGTCGACAGGGTTCAGGGCGAGAGCGGCGGTCTTGACGAGAACCGCATCGGGCTCGAGCGGAATGACGGGGATGTTGTTGTCAATCCTGAGGGTGCCCTCGCCGTCGGCGGCAATGATGGCAGTCTGAGTCTGGGGAATAGCGACTTGAGCGGCCATTGTGACGTGTATGTGTGGTGTGAGAAGGAGATGAAAAGGGGGATACAAAGGGGAACGAAGAAAGGCTCGATGCAAATGAGTTGAACACCGAAAAATAAGCACACAAGCAGGAAACGGGACTCTGATAGTCTGTAGATGGAGCTGTATAGCTGTAGGCGAAACCGGTGTAAAAGTATGTCTGTGGTGTTGATGAGTTTGATATACTCTGTATGGATAGAGGCGTGGGATAGTTCGAGTGAGTAGATGTGAGGGATGGCGATATAAGAAAGATGACTTCAAACTGGATCAAAGCGGACTATATTATACACAGGACATCTGACACAAGGACAAGGTCATGGTAATTCTGAAGCGGGAAACTGGACACCGCTGGGCCAGCTGCTGGAAACTGCAACGGCAAAATGGTCCGAGTTGTCCAAGTCGAGACTCCATTATGCTGCTCGAGGACCACAGAATTGCCGGGCCGGTGCGGTCGAGGGTTCCTCGTGGAGGCGCCAGACGGGTATGAAGCAAGCCCAACAAGGCAAGTAAGCTCACAAGAAGTCTACAGCGCCGATGTAGACGTCTTGGTTCTGTTCTGGGGGAGAGGCTGACGGCGGCAATTATGACCAGATTCTATAGATGCGGGAAACGGGATTGCATGACGAGAATAGGCAAGGCACCCCCGATCGGAAAATTGGGTTTGGTGGCTGCCGCGGGAAACCCGGAAGAGGCAAATGGCGGAGGGGAGCACTAGGCTAGATCGAAGCAGGAGCGTGTTCAGATCGCGTGGGATTCTTGGTGGAAGAGACTACTTGGAGAGAAGCATGGAGATGACAAAAGAAGAAGAGCACAGAGCATGTCCGCACTATTAGGAGGATTACACGATTATGGGTAGCATGGGGAGTGGTGCACAGGGGCAACGGAGGTGCGGAATGGTGGTAGTGAGTAGTCAGCAGTAGGGTTCAGAGACTGTGCTTTTGTCTTTGTCGAGGAACAGTATTACTATATGAGGATGTATGGTGGTGTATGGGATGCTGTATACAGAGTGGAATGAAGTGTAGCTGGCGGTTGGTTGCAGATGGGCTTTGGCAGATGAGATGGATCGGTCAACCGAATGGATGAACGACCAAGAAGACGTTGCGAGAGAAACGGGAAGTAACCGACAGGAGGCAGCACGGGATAGTGGTTGAAATGGAAGAGGGCATGGCGGTGGCGTGGCAAGGAGGTGACGGAACTGGCGGTTGCTTGGTAGAGGGGTGGCCATGTGGGTGGCGGAAGGCCTGGAGCCGACGTCTCGGTAGGGAGAAGAGGTCAGACTGGTGCTTCGTGTATCGCTAGCTGCTTTTTCGTAGGTTGGATGCGGCATAGATGGGTTGCCTGGTAGGCCGCTCGAATTGGAGGGGTGAGCGGCGCGGTGTAAGTGGGTGAGTGAGTGAGTGACTGAGTGAGTGAGCGGGTGTAAGTGGTGGTGAACAAGCGACATGCTGGGGCGACAGAGACTGCACGTCAGACGGCTAGGTGCACCAGCTGGAACTGGGAGGGCGGCTGATGGCAGGGGATGATTTGCTGGTCTGGGTTGTTGCTGCTGAGAGATGGATATGTCGCAGGTTTGGATCAAGGGGAAAAGGCTGGCTGGGCGGTCAATAGTGGTGGCCTGTTAGCGACCGTTTAGTGCATTTGGGAGGCCGGTTTGGTGAACAATAGCGCTATCGTCGCCCGGAGAAGGGCCCGGAAGCGCCCGGAGGTAGCCGGATGGCTGTCGCTGCAGTGGGTGAGACCATAATAACACGGCATCTCATTATTCACTGTATGCGCAATCAAAACAAGGTAATCGGCAACCCCTACGCCACGCCCCTCAGGCGCACAGGCAGCCGCCAGGGTCCTGCTGCTGCAGGTGTTCTGGGTCACCCGGGGCGTGTGTGCGAGCGCCGCGGGCTAAGATCTGACAATAGGGACGATCCCCACCGTTGCGGATGCGTGCTTGGGTGGTGGTGCCGTGTTAGCCGGTGAGCGTGAGCGGGCGCGGGAGACTTGTATGGGTTGCTGGTGGTGAGATGGGCGGACTGGAGGGACTGGTGATGAGGCTGGTGGTTTGGGGTTGGAGTTGGGAGTTGGGAGTTGGGAGTTGGAGTTGGAGTTGGAGTTGGAGTTGGCAGTTGGCAGCTGGCGGTTGGTTTATACACACTTGGCAACTGACCAAGACCACATGCCCGATGGAAGAACAAAGCGATGTAGTATCAGGCCAATACTCATGGAGTCAACCCAGCCTTGCCAACCCGCAGCACTCATCCGGATACCTACACGCCCAGCAGCCCAAGCTCTCCCATTAGCTCGAGTTCTGGTGACATGGGCCAAACTGATAATCACTCACCGTGTGCTGGGTCTCATCCAAGTTTGCTTACGACTGTATTGTGGTGATTGGCAGCGCATCTGCCTCAGGTAGGTGCTAGTAGCAGACAGATAGGCGCCCAACAGCCCACTTATAGCGGACTGGGCACCTAAGCCACCTGCTCCAACGGCGCTGCAACGCCCTGCAACAGCCTGCAACAGCCTGCAACAGCGCCGTCTCCGCCGATGCCCGGTCCTCAGCCCTCTATAATGAGAAAATACGACCCGGAATAAGCCCTGTGATTTTCACTGTGCCTGGGGTGTCCAAGTGCAAAAAGACGCCCTCGGGGGAAAAAAAAATCCCCATTCATCCATTCTCCATCTCATTCCCCATCCATCATCCATCATCATCAGCATCATCAGCCGCCCTTCACGCCTCCCGTCCTCTTGCCCGCCCACACACACCACCGAGTATCGCTCGCTCACCCACGCGCTTCCCCTTCCTGCTTTCTTTGTCAGACTCAACCCGGCTAGCCAAACATTCTTCGCCCTGTTGGCTCCCTGGCCCTGCTCTCCTCCATCATCACCATCCCCATCACCCTGACCTCCATTATTTAGACACTGCCTTTCCCGCTCGACTCCTTGTCGTAGAGCTTCCTCTTTCTGTCTACTTTTCCGTTTCCTCCCTCTTCATCGTCCATTCACCCCCACAGCTTCCGTTCGAGGCTCCTGTTGCAACTCTATTCCCTGTTCATCCCTACCTCTCCATCCCGCCTCACCTGCTCAACCGCTTCCTGCTCGCTGCTCGCTGCTCGCCGCTCGCCGCTCGCTTGCTTCCTCCCTCGTCGCTACTTTGCCGCCCTGTCACCTTGCCTCCTCAAACGGTCACCCCCTCCTGGGCCCTGCGCGCAGGTACCTACCTACCTGACCATTCTTGTTGGATACAAACGGCCGGCCGTTTGATCCCCCTCCGCCGTAGCCATGGTATACTGTGGCAGGCCGTCTACAAGCTGCAATAATTGCAGGGCTAAGAAGAGACGAGTGAGTTTGACCATATTCCCTCCCCTCCCCTCCCCTCCCCTCCCCGGCCGCGTCGCTGGCGCTGGTGCGACGCGCATGCATCACCGTTGCCGCCCACTCAGTTGAGTGAGGCAGGCGTTGGTCGTGGCCTACCACGCCATCGCTTCAGGCCTCCGCGCGAACGAGGATGAGAAATATGCGACAAAGTGCGCATAGAAGAAAACCACCTACCTTTCCCATGCCTTTCTTTACTAACCCGCAACCCCTCTCCAGTGCGACAAAGCTCACCCAGAATGCGGCCAATGCCGTCGCATGGGCCAAAAGTGCCCAGGCTACCGCGACCCCTCCAGCCTGATTTTCCGTGACGAAAGC
The DNA here is from genome assembly GCA_003025255.1 of Cordyceps pruinosa. Taxonomy (NCBI): domain Eukaryota; kingdom Fungi; phylum Ascomycota; class Sordariomycetes; order Hypocreales; family Cordycipitaceae; genus Cordyceps; species Cordyceps pruinosa. Next base: position 36,589 of record LUFD01000019.1, read on the forward strand.
AGCCAAGTCATTGACAAGGCTCGCTCGAGAATTAACAAACGTTCCGCGCCCGCCGCCTCTCAACAATCCTCCCAACCTTCTTCCGCCCAGCGCTCGCCAATTCCTCACCCAAGCAACCCGCCTCGCTCACAACCTTTACAACCCTCGCCGCACCAGTTTCCTCCCCACAAGATGTCATCCGTCGACGACATGCTCGGCGACATGGGCGACGGCATGTTTGCCAACAACTCCTTCAATTTTGATCTGCTCGGCTTCAACACCCCTTTCAATACCGATGGCGGCCTGTTTGGCCTCTCGACAGACAGCTCCGATGCCATGATGACGGGCACCGATTCCACCAGCGCCAGCGCCGTCAACTCCGGTGCCGCCTCTGCCGTCGATGTGCCCCGCGATGCCACTGGCCGCGCCTCGTCGACTGGAATGGACCTTGCCCCCACTGCTGGCTCACCCTCTGGCTCCAGCCACGACGGCAGCATCCAGCGCCCCTTATCCCTGCCTCTAGATATGATTGGCCTGGACTTTTTTCTGACGCACTACGTTGTCCACCAGTCCGGCCCTTCTTCTGGCTTCCTTGACTACGTCGTCACAATTCTGGCCCGCGAGGAGGGCCACGAGCTGCTCGAAGGCGCTGTCCTTGCCGTCGGCTTCGCAGGCCTGGCTCGCACCACCAAGCAGACCGACCTAATGTGCCGCTCCATCATGATGTACACCCGCACCATGGAGCGTGTGAACCGTGCCCTGGCCGACCCCCTTGCCGCCCGCCGCGACAGCACAATTATCACCGTGCTTGTTCTGGCCCTGTACGAGTTTAGCAAGGCTTCTCTCGATGGCTGGAAACAGCACATTGACGGAGCCGTCTCGTTGCTCAACGTCCGTGGCAAGGCTCAATTCACCACTCCCACTGGTCTGCAGATCTTCAAGGATGTCTTCACACAGCTCCTTACCAACTGCCTGCGTGTTGGCGTCCCCATCCCCTCCAGCCTGCGCATGCTGCGTACCGAGGCGTCCAAGGCCTTTGCTGTCTCGGACCCCTACTGGATTGCCGCCAGCGCCATGGTTGAGCTTCTTGACCTGTACCACCAAATTTCCCCAGGTGGCTACAGTTACATCAATCACAACCCCAACGCTCCCGTTCCTACCAGCTCAACCTCGTCCTCTGCTCAGCCCAACCCCTCCTCCAACAAGAACGCAGCGCTCAACCTGTCGATTGAAGATTTAGAGCGCTACCTGTCGCAGGCTCTCGATATTGACTACCGTCTGGAGAGCAGCTTTGCCGCATGCCATCCAGAATGGTGCTATGCGATCATGCCGAATCCCCCGCCCCCGCACCTCGATACCTCACGTTTCCACGGCGAAGTACACCACCTTTACCACGACGTCTACATTGCCAACGTCTGGAACAGGATGCGCACCTGCCGTATTCTGGCCAATCATGCTATTGGATACCTGCTGCTGCGCGGCGCCAACATTGATCCCAACTGGTTCTTCTCCAACAACTACGTGGATCGTCTCCAAGGCGTCTCCAAGACAATGGTCCACATCCGTGCCGATTTGCTGGCCTCGGTGCCCCAACTCATGGGCTACGTGACCTCGCATGCCCAGCAGCAGGTACAGCACGAACAGCAAATGTACCGCCCCAAGGGCATGACTCCCGTTGCGACGTCGGATTCCGGCATCGACGTTGGCGATGCTACCTCCCCGCCCTACTCCCCCACCTCCATCTTTGGGTCATCAGAGCCAGTTAGTGGCTACACCGGCTCCGCCGCCGGCTGCTACTTTGCTACATGGGTGCTCTTGACTGTGGGCTGCATGCACAGCCTGACGGACGAGACTCGTGCCTGGACGGTCAATCAGCTGAAGCGTATTAGCACGCAGGCCGGCTTTACGCAGGCCGATGACTTTGCCAAGTTTATTGAGCACCACAACCTCCGTCCGCCGCTGAAATAGGACTTCCTTCGTTCCTGATCCCGCATTCTTGTTCTATTTTTCTTGCATATTACATTCATAGACTATTTTTGTACATATTCACCCGTGGCGTTTTGGGGCTGGGCGGCCAGTGGCGGCTTACTAGGCTATGATCTGCACGTCAGCTATCTCTCATATGACTTGTCTGTTTTCCCGAAGAACTCGGTCTATATATAATCACTACTATTTGATTCGCCCGTCAGAGGCGCAACTATTTTTACGCTTTCTGCACATTTCTGCACATTCACGTCCCGATTCCAAAGCCCGAAATGACACTCAGCGGCCCATGCCACCCATTGCGTCGAGGATCGGCGCAGCACCTCGCCGATCATCGCAGCATTGAGCCTGGTCGGCGCGCGCCTCAGAGCCTGAGCAGTTCGTGGCGCTGCTTGGTGCCTGAGACATGTTGAAATAATCGGATGGAAAGCATTGCTGATACTAATGATAGGACGAACAAGAAAAATACAAATCATGCCTTAGGAAAAACAAAGAAAATTCGTTTCAAGGAAAAAGAAACCCCTGCCCCTGGTTTCCGCCTCCTTACAGCCACAGTCCGTGCATGAAGTTGACCATTTCACCACCCTGAGAAACCGCTTCCCCCTTTTCTTACGCAGACACGTCCATCGGCCCGGCCAGCGCCGCGCCATCGCCACCACCAGCATCAGCGCCGCCCTCCTTGACCAGAGCGGCCAGGTCGAACTCGGCGTCGGGGTCGCTCAGGATGCGCACGAGGCTGGCCTCGAGGGCGGCGTTGAGGCCCTGGGCCCAGGCCTTGGTCATGAACTGGTAGCCGGGCCAGGTCGGGACGTACGAGCAGCGGATGCGGAGCTTCTCGTCGGCGCGGTCCGCACCCTGCCAGAGCTCCATGAGCAGCGGGTAGCCGGTGAAGGTCTCCTGCCAGGGGGCCATGAGGTTCTCCTCGCGGTTGAAGCCGGGCAGGTCGTCCACGACGCCTGCGGCGGCGGCGGCAACGGGCGGCTTGGGGTAGGCCTGCAGGATGATGGAGCTGTCGAGGCGGCGACCCGTCTTGGCAAAGTCGACGGTGGTGCAGGGCATCTGCGCGTGCGGCATCTGCTCGACGTGCTCGGCGAGCATGTGGCTCACTGCGTCGCGGTGCGTCATGCGCGGCGCGCCCGCGCCCTTGTAGTTGATGTACGCGGGCAACGTCTCGAGCATGAGCGCGACGCAGTCGAGCGACGCGGGCGTCTGCCGGCCGTGTATGACGGTGGCGAACTGCACCTCGACGTCTTCGCCTGCCTCACCCTTGGCCACGGTCTGCGCGAGCGCCATCGAGTACGCGGCCTGCGTGACGGCCAGCGACGACACGAGGCCGCGCGCGCGCGTCAGGCGGTTGAGGTCGTCGAGGCTGAGGCTCGAGACGAGCGTCTCGCACGCGACGTCGCCGTTGCGGAACGACTCCGAGTACTCGCCGCGAGCC
>LUFD01000023.1:0-10274 GCA_003025255.1 Cordyceps pruinosa
GAGGGGAGGAGGGGGGTTGGAGGGGGCAGGCATTGCAAAATGGGTAGGTAGGGGAGGGGGGGGACAAGGAGGGGGAAGATTGTAGGGTTTGGGAGAGGATGAGGAAGATGAGGAAGATGAAGAGGAAAGGGGGAAGGGGGAAGGGAGAGGATAAATAAATCACGGCTTGTTGGTAGTTAGTCCAACAGGGCTGTGCAACCGAACCTTGTCTTGCTACCAACGGTTGGATGTTGGATGTTGGACGTTGGACGTTGGACGTTGGACGGGCGTTGTGTAATCCAACCTTGCGTTCCAAATCAGGCAAGGCAGTGTGGCTTGTGGCTTGTCTCAGTCGAGGGCCTTTTGGGCTTCGACCTGGGCCAACCGCGTGCAGCTCTCGAGGCGTTTTTTCTTCTTTAGAAAAGGTAATCAAGGCAAACATGGATGGCAGTCGAGGAGCCAGGAAAGATAAAAGCGCGAAAAAAAACCACACTGATGCAGCAAAGTGGCCGGCCGCAAGACAACCATGTCCGCACCACGAGAGAGGGTATATCAACCACCACATATATACGCACACATACTCCGTTCAAAGTACATATTCAACAGCTGAAATATCCACGCCATATCCCTACCTCGCTCCCATAACACGTCCCCTTGCCGTCATCCGCATCCTGCCAAACGCGTCCACGTCCTCCGGCCTCACCTGCCCCATCATCCACGCCCACACCGCGCTGCTCTTGGCGAGGTGCAGCAGCGCGCGCAGCACCCGAGCGCGTCCTGCCTGGCCGGGGGCACGTCGTCATCGTCGTCGTCGCCGTGGGGGTAGAGCAGGCGCTGGGACCAGGGCATCTCGAGGCGCTCAACCATGGTGCGCGGCGCGGTGCGCGTCAGCGCCACGGGAGAAGGCGCGGCGCGACCGGATCGCGCTCGACACGCGCTCGAGCTGCTGCCTATACGGCGCCGGCGGCGTCGGGGAGCTCGGTGAAGGGGGATGCTGGCGCGGCATTGTGCGCAGCTGCTGCCGTCGCAGAGGTCGAGTTCGTAGCTCCCCAACAAGGGCTCGAGGCTGTTTTGTCCAGGCCACCACTGGCAGTATCACGATCCAAGTCCGCCAGCGGGTCGAGCCCCTCTTGGAGCCATTGAAACGGAAAAGCCGCCGCTCTTCGTCCCGTATTTTCTAGCGGCGCATTCGTAATTTCCGGCACAGCGCGGCAGTCTTCTTCCGTCAGGGCCGTCAGCATCGGCGTCGGCTTCGCTTGCTTCGACTGCTTCGCCTTGCTGCTGCGTTTGGCACTCGCGGCGCGCGCCAGGTAGTTCGCACGCCACGTTGCACCGGCGCTTGGCCTTGATGCACGGCGTGCATGACTTGCGGCGCGGCCCGGGGGAGGGGGGGGGAGGGGGGTTGTCACGTTCCTTGACCGACCATGATCCTCGCTTTTTAATTCGTTGCTATGTAAGGCGATGTAACTCGAAAGAATCGTAGCGATGAAGCAAAGAGAACAAAAAAGTATACGGCGTCAAAGAAAAGGGAGGATCCAGGAGCGAGGACGAACGGAGTTGCCCCGGGCGGCAAGTGGGGCGGCGGAACTCCGCCGCTAGGCCGCACTACGTTATTCCCGGCATAAGCTGTAAACCCCGGCCCGGGGCATCATTCTCTGCGAGCAATTACAGAGGCTAGGTACTAAGAACGGCTTTGCTTCATCATCGACACGTTTCTTCTATTCATCCCCAGTGTAGGCGCAGTATATACAGCCCTTGTAAAGAGAAATTCCCGCCACAGGGGGCTCCCGCCCAAAATAGATAAATATCGCTGTAAACCCGTTTACATAGCAGCGCTTCCATGAACCCCATGTTTTACAATAAAGATAAAAATTGGCATGTAGAAAACACCAAGCGCCAAATCCCAAGAAGAAAACGCCAATATGAACATCCTATAAAGGCCTAGGTCTAGCGCGGACTCTAAAATGAGACGAGCTGGGACAAGAGCAAAGACCCGACTGCACCGATCATGTGGTGTGTTGCGTCTCGGCTGGTTCAATGCGATCAGCGTCATCAGTCGTTACGGCCTGGCCCACGGGTCCAGGGCGTGCCACAGAATTTCGCGGCCATCCGATGGGCATGTTGGACAGTCGGCGGGCGCTGTTGTTGCTATCGCTACGCACGCGGTTGACAATAACGGGCATGTCCTCGATGGGCTTTTCGCTAATGCGAGAGCTTCGGGAGCTCACGTAGCCGCTGGTAGTTTGGGCGGCCTTTTCATCCACCGGCGAGTTGCGGCGGCCCGCGGCTGCTGCTACTACACTGATGATGCCTGCTCCGGCTCCGGCGGCACCACCGCCAGCCACCGTCGACTTGAAGTTGGCAATGGATCCCTTGACCTGGGCCATCATTTTCTGGTCTGAAGTCTCGTCAAAGAGAAGCCAAGCGACGGCGCCAAAAAGGCCGGTCAAGATAGCTAGAGTGAGGAATGCCGCGGCGGCCCTCATTCCAGCAGTGACCGGGCCAAAGCTTAGGCTCGGATCCTTCTTGCCAATATCTCCGGAGCCCGCATTAACATTGCCCTTGCTGGTGCCTCCCGTATCGGCTGTCAGCGGGACTTTGCGGTTCTTGATGCTGGTGGAGAGAAGAACTTCTAGAGCGGCCATCTGCTGACCGACGCCGGTGGATCCGTCATATTTGCCGTCGTTTCTCGCCCATTTCAATCCGCACATTCTACCATTTTTGCCTCCGACGCATTGGTTCACGGCCGCCTTGGCTGAGGCGGTGAGATAGGGAATCAAGGTGTCGTAGGTGTAGGGGGCCCACTGAGTGGCAACGGCGAGCCATCGTGACAGATAGGCTTTGAAGGATTGCTGGTCAGTGTTGCAGCGGTCGACGGGTTCGCAGGCGACCTCGGACATGACGTCGTTATTGTCGCCGACGAAGAAGACCTCTGAGCCTTTGATGAGGCCATCGAGGCGATCTTTCCAGATTTTGGATTCGGTGTGGTTGTACATGGCGGCTGCACCGAGGATAAAGCCGCCAGCGTTGTATGTGAACTGGTAGGGGCTGAAATTGGTGCAGTTACTACCAATTGCGGCACCGTCAATGACATAGTAGGTTTCGTTGTTGATGAATCCGGTGGACCACATCCAATCCCAGGTTTTCGTGGCCCAGTCGGCATAGGTTTGATTTCCGGTGTAGAGGGCAAGTCGAGCGCCAAGAGCGAAGAAACAGGCCTGTGAAATGGAGTTCTGGGAAGGGTGTCAGCGGGGTGTTTGCCAGTTGGTGTGATAGAAACGGACCTTGTAATCGTAGCCCTTGTTCCATTGGTAAATCTGCCAACGTAGGCCGCCATTGCAGTCCTGCGTGTCCCAGCGGGCGGCCTGGGTGTTAAAGACGGCCTGGGCAAGCTCGAGCCACTGGGGCTGGTCGGCGGGGGGGTTAGGGAAATTGTATTCGGCTGCAGACATGACAGCAAGGCCCCAGAATCCTTGATCGTCGTTGCCCTCGGTCAGGGTTTGGTTGTTTGGCATGTAGTCCCTGTTGGTGCCGACCTGGAAGAGCAGGCCATCGGAGACTAGTTGGTTGTACTCGTCGTCTCCGGTGTAGTACCAATAGTCGATGAGGGCGCCAAACATGGCACCGGCTTCCCACCCTGTTTGGATGATTAACAGCGGTCGGAGAGAGAGGCGTGGGGGGGTAACGAACAATAGTATGGGTTGGGCAGCAAGCCGGGGATGCCACCGGGCTTGTTGCCAGTGTAGAAGGAAAGCATGTCATCGGCGAGGCCCTTGGCGGTATCTTTGACGGACTCTGTATTCTTCGTGGTCAGCTTCTGGTAGAGAGATATTGAGTGGGTGATGTGTTATTACGTACGTTGGGAGGTCAGGTCGAGGCTGTAGCCAGCGGCGTGGACGAGGTGGTTGGTGAGGACCAGCGAGGCTGTGAGGACACGGGCAAGCCGTGAGGCTCCAGATATGGAGGCCAACATGTCGCTTGCAGTGGTTTTCGAACAGGCTTTGTGTGTGTGTTTTGGAGGAGAAGTCGCGTTTACAAGCCAGGGCGCGAAAACGGACACATGGGTTGGCGAGTTGGCGAGGACGGCGGCTGGAGGCGAGTCGAGGTGGGAGGGCCAGGCGGAAAGTCTGTTAAGCGGGTGGATGTAGATGGCGATGGTTGATGTTGACGTTTCGGGGGAGATGGGGGCTGGCGGCGACAAGGCCGAGAGATGAGGAGAGTGAGGAGGAGAGGGCGAATGGAAGAGCAGGAGGAGGAGGAGAAGAAGCAGGAAGAAGATGATGGGAAAGAAGCAAACCCGACGTCAGAGTCGGAAACGAGGCCGGGGTGGTGGCAGTAGGGCAGCTGGGCAGCAGGGCAGCAGAGGCAGGCTGTAGCAGGCTGGTGGTAGTGCGGAGGCTACCTACTTAGTAGTACCTGTTAGTGGTGCTGGTAGTGCTCGTAGTGGTGGAGCAGGCCCAGCAGTGGGTGGGCGAAAGCGGCAAGGCGCGGGGGTTAGTCGCCCAGCCTATGGTTGGAGGCGGGCTGGCAGCCGGATCATGCGAGCAGGGCCCAGGACATACGAGGAAACCAGAGCCAGAATAGCGCCAAACAATGCAGGGATGGCTATGGGTTGGTCGATCCGGGGGCAGGGATGGGTATTGTCTGGATATACAGACGTAGAGGCTGGGAGTTAGTGAGGGTAATAGGAGGCACCCAGTAGGCGCAGGAGGAGAAGCAGGTCGAGCTGCGCAACCCACTCAGGATGGGCAAGATACAAGAATATCAAAACAAAAATAAAAACAAAATACAGCCATTATCCTATTCCCCTCCATTTGTCCATGTCCATGGCCACGCCATGCTGGCTGCAACCATCTCAGACACCACTGCAGGCACTGTCCCAAACGCGGCCACTGCAGACGGGCCAGGGCGCTACCGAAAGCCACCCAGCCACCGCCAGCGCCCGCTACATACAGTGCGTTTGGGCTGCCACACCACTGTAAGCTGAGAGCCTGCCGGGCCAATACGGCAAACAAATACGAGGTCAGTGACCAGCCAACCCAACCATCATGCTGTCAGCCTGTATTTGCATTTATATTTTGTATGTTGCATGCTGTATTTTGCATTTCAGTGCATCACCATGGTTGTCTTCATTGGCTCCAGACTCCGGCTCCGACTCCAACCTCAACCCCAACCTCAACTCCAACCCTCAAACTGTAAACATGGTTCGTGACAATTCATGCGCCATCAAACACAATCCCCCGGCCACCCAATTCAGGTAGCCCCTAAAAGAAATCACGCTTTTGCATGACCATTACCTTCACCCCAGCCTTGCACCCCGGCCAGACCACCTACGATCCAAAATCAATCTCACCCTTCGAAACGCACACCAATGATGCCAGGAGTCACCCGCCAACTTTACCCCTCCTCGTCCACCCCACGCCAGCGCCATGCAATACGAGAGCTGCCTCGTTCGTGGCGCGCTTCCCTAGCCTCCGAGAGCCAGGCCGCAACCCTCCGCGACCATAGCCCGCCCTCGTTGAAATATTGCCAGCTTGCGTACTGCGCCGCGTGCCTTTCTTTTACTTCTCCTTATTTATTATTGTTTCCTTCTTTCTTTTCCCCCCTGACACGATGCCTATTGCCGAATATGCCACCCAACGAGCCACCTCATACCGCCCGCATGACAATGACAGAGGCACAGACACTCGTTCGTCGCAGGCCCCTTGTTTCAACACCATCCGTCAAGGAATTAGCTGGTTGGTGTTCCTGGGTCGGTGCAGCACCCCTCTGTCAGAAATGTAGGCGCCCGGAACTGCACCGGACAACCCCGCCCAATCGGTAGGGAACGATCCCGCAAAACAGCGGCCTTACCCTGTATGATTACCCCGATGTCGACCTCGACATCGGCGAGCCCTTGTCCAGCGCCAAACTCTGCAGCAACATCCGCCGCAAAGATCGTAGAATTTCCGTGTGTGCCGTTTTGTGACGCATAGAAACAACACTCCGTGGCAACTCGACTGAAAAGTATAGAGCTCAGCTATCGCAGTGGAACCAATGCAAATCCATGAGCCTGGGGAGAAGGAGACTCACAAGTTCTGGCAAACCCATTCATAGTATCCAATTATATTCAATATATGTAAACTTTCAAGATTCTAAACCAACCCCCCCCGACATCGCGTCGGAGAAAATGTTCTTGTGGCGGCGGCAGTCCCTCTGACAGCTCTCAGCCATGCATACCACGTTGCACTGCGTATTATTTCATGCCGTGTAATTATTGAAAGAAACAAAAGAATCGGAAAGCAAGCCCCCGATTGCACTTATACTGAATCCATTCATATCCGTTAATTACCGGCTCCAAATATCATCCTTTTCATGCTGACCCAATTCCAGTAACTGGGGGTGTTGAAGAACCCGGCGCCAATGTCTTTAGAATGTGACGGGGCGTCGGAACTGAAGCACAGAAACGAGCCACGTGAGGCCGGCGCCTGTCGCATTGGAACATCTAGCCCTACCAACGTATTACATCTCTTCCTACGACAATTGAATACCGGATCGGCACAACATGCATGCACAAGACAGGCCGTGGATGGGTACTTGGGTACCTAGATTGGCTCGGCGCTAAATTTAGAATAGCGTGTAGGTTATTAGCCACAGTACTGCCACATTCCCGCCTGACTGGGCAAGGGAGGTGGTGCGTGATTGGTTGTCTCAGGATCACGTGCCAAATGCACTGTCATGGCCGCTACGACGTGGCCGTTGCTAGGGAACCTTGAACAATGAACCCGGCTGAGTACCTCTGCAAATGAAGGGGATCGCAGAGGGACAAGTAGCTGCTGGGGATAAAGTGTAAAGTGCGATTGATTTTTTGGCATCGGCTTCTGCACATCCGTATATACTCCGTACTAGAAACGCGTGTTGCGGCATCTGTCGCAGGTGCGTTTGGCAGCGGCATACATTGCGCAGGCTGGGAACCCCCTCACTCTTCCAGGTACCTTCGTACCAAGATTAAGGTCCCAAGGTACTTCAACGCAGTGGCCCAGCCGCCTGTCAGCCCGCCCATTTTTGCAGCGCCTCGCTGGCGATACCCACTCCACTCCTGGGAAGGGGGCCTCGTTGCGTCGTCACAGACGCAAACCTGCACTGGACAACTCTCTTCTCTCTGTCACGAACCCATCGACAAGAACCCGACGCATCTGCAGAAGCCCATCTCGATCGAACCCCCCCCTCGCGACGACAACAGCGCATTTCGATACCCCCGATTCGATTTTTTCTTTCGACGCCGCCACCATGCCTGAGCAGGATCCCCCCTATGATCCCTATATCCCCAGCGGCCAGGCTGGCACACAGCAGGCCGCCGGCGCTGGCGGCAATGCCAGAACACAGGCTCTGCAGGCAGTAAGTAGCTGAATTTCCTAGAGAGTCACGTGGCAATATATTCTACGAGCGACCGAGCCGCTTTTTTTCTTCACTTTCTCGAGCGACGCCTGGTGATGGCGCGGATCAACCGGCATGCGGACAGCGCGCCGACAAGACGAAACGGTGGTCAAAGCAATCCAATGTTACAGTGGCGGAAAGGGGACCGCCTCACGCCCTCCCGCCGACCTGTACGCTGGTGAACCGAGGCGACATTTTTTTCTTGAATGTCGCTCTGCTCTGGCGAGGCCGTTGAGAGGCAACGTCCGCGATGGCGACGGCGACCGATTGCGTCACCCGTTGGCAGCTTTTGGGGCTATGCCAGGAACAAGCGCCGCCACCACCCAACGTTCCCGCGCCAAGCCAGTGCCAGAACCGCCAGGAAGCTCAGCAAATATCAAAGAAAAAAAAAAGAGATGTCGGCGCAGAATAAAAAGCACCAGAAAGAAAATCGTGCGCGTGTCATTGGCATGTATGCTGACGTGGCGGTAGCAAATCGACGACACGGTCGGTGTCATGCGCGACAACATCAACAAGGTCTCGCAGCGTGGCGAGCGCCTGGACGCCCTGCAGGACAAGACGGACAACCTGGCCGCTTCGGCGCAGGGCTTCCGCCGCGGCGCCAACCGCGTACGCAAGCAGATGTGGTGGAAGGACATGAAGATGCGTATGTGCATCATCATTGGCATCATTGTCCTGCTGGCTATTATCATCATTCCCAGTACGTTGCTCCCCTTGTTCATCGTGATTCTCCTTTGTCGCTTACATGTAAACCAGTTGCCGTTAAAACAAGCCACTAAAACTTGCCCAAGTTTTGGAGGGCGAAATGAACGTTTTGGGAAGGGCAAGCTATTTTGTTTTGGACGTTTTGAATTGGAGCGGCGTGCTGGCACTACGCAGTCCGCATAAGAGATTGGACTGGCGAGACGGAGCCGGAGCATGCCGCCAAAGAGGGTACCTTTTTTCTTGTTTCCGAGCATTGTGGAATTAATTGACCCATGAAAACCTTGAGTTGTTTTTGGCGGCGCGGCCGTCGCTCCCGACATCCGGTGCGGCTGCGAGAGACTGGCTGGAGCCGCATGTATGACTGGAGACTAGGCGTTCCCGCATTAATCGAGATGTATGTGTTTGCGACAAGGGCAAGATGCTTTCGAGTTTCCGCGTGGACTATTTTATACCGGGTGACTGATTGTGCGCGATTACGGCAGCTATGTAAGAACGCAGGCCAGGCCAGCCAAGCCGGGCCATGTCGGTCAAAAGGGCAGAGTCTAGAATGCAACACATCTTCTCCACGTGGGCATTCAACCCTAAAGTCTTTTTAGCGGAACTAATAAGAAGAAGCACCGCAAGAAACTGCCGCAAAATGCCGGGTCCAGCAGGGATGGTGAAGAAATTTCGGTTTATCAATCAGTAACGTCGCCCAGCTGGGGGGGCCGGATCCCCACCATGGCGGATGAGCTGATGGCGTCGCAGGCACGCAGACGCTTATCTGATCTTTTTTTCTTGTTGAACCAGCATTGAGCTGAGCCGTTCAGTGGAGACAAGTGTGGAAACGTCGCCAGGTAGTTCCTGGGCGCGATGCGCGATGTGGGCGCGAGGAGAGTGAGGCCCAATGGTTTGCGATGTTTCGGAGCAAGGATGGGCAGAAGGAGCTCGGAGAGCCGAGAGGAGGGGGGGAGTTTGCAGTACGGAAGAGGGAAAAAGAAGAGGAAATTGGGGGAGCAGGAGAAAGGGGGATGGGGAGGTTGACCCTAGAGAGAGGGGGGAGGCAGAAGATGGGTTGGGCTGAGGTGTTGGTGAGGGATATTCGAGGAGGGTGAAGTAGGTGAGATGTTGTGGTTTTGTGTTATGGATGCGTGAATTTTTGTCTGCAGCGGCAGTGATGAACGAAGGCAGGGTCCAAGAGCAGTGCCACGAGCAAGGTCGTATAGATGGGCGTATATATACATGGCATTGAGGCAGTGGTGTCTACGGAATTGAAGTAGTGTGTTGGCACAAGGCATCGGCTTGTAAGCCTTGCCGGTCCTTCTCCAAGGGAGGTGAGGGCCGGGTGGCTTAGTGCTGAGCTTTGGGGGCAGAAAAACGGGCAGCCGGATCGATGGAACGGCGGCTTTTTTTTTTTTGTTTCATGATTGATTGGGAGCGGCATATTCTGGTGCTGCATGCCTGTGACTGCACCAGGCAGGGAGGCGGAGGCGGAGGTGCAGATGGGTTGGCGGAAGAGAGAGCCTCGGCGGGCGATCTGCGAATGGCGAAATTTAGGGGCGGTTGTTGGCAGGGCACATGATGATGACGACGAGGGCCTTTGCTCAGATGTTTTTTTTTGAGAAATGCTACGCTGGATGGTTCTGTCAACGGTGCATCCGGCTAGCAAGGCACGGGTATCGCTGCCGAGCGAACCTATTTTGCTGCGCCGTTTGGTGTTTGCCTCGTGGAGGAGGCTCTGTGCGAGGAAGGGGGACGTTCTCTGATGCTACGGGGAGCGATGGCCGCAGCGTCCGGGATGAGTCTGTGAGGATGCCAGGAGAGAGGTGTAAAGGGAAAAACGCTACGTACCGGCAAGGAACTGAGAGGGTTCGCGTCCGCGGAGAGGAACCCGGACGCCTCACCGCCTGGCAAGGTAGGCATAAGCGGGGGGTATTGAGGTGCAGAAATGGAAGAAAATGGGAAATAGTAAGAGAAAAATATAGACAAGAAAATTCGTACATAGGTAGGTAGGGTCAAACACAGTCCCAATACAACACCCGCCCCTCAGCCCAGAGGAGATCCGTAAACAACCCTGGATGGTCCCAATGCATACCTAGTCGCAGGAATACAGCTGAATTCTTTCAATGAAGAAAAGACGGAAAGCCAGCCCAAGAAGCAAGCCGTAACGAGGTGCCATCACCTGCCGACTCCTG
>LUFD01000025.1:0-12593 GCA_003025255.1 Cordyceps pruinosa
CTTGAGGATAGGAGAAGGGCGTCGGCGGCTGCAGCCAGCGGCGCGCGCGTGCCGACGCGGGAAGACATTATAGAGGTGTAAAATGGGTAAATGGACGCTATCAAATGCACACGGGAGGGTATCCGAATAAGAGAGGCGGTCAATGGACGGTTGCGGGCATGCTCAGGCCGTCAATTGATGGCACGCGAGAAAATGCGCATGCGTTGGAGAATCTGTTTTAGGGACTAGGGACAAGGGACAAGTGGAGCCGGCACACAGCGCGGCATTTTGATTTTCCGGCCGCGTTGGTCGCATCAGTTGACATGCCCCCAAGAAGGCAAGAGTAAACAGAATACAGACACGGCGTACAGGAAGGATGAAATGAATAGATTTTTCGCAGTTGCATTTTCTCATAGCAAAGTAGGGTCCCTCCCTACGAGATGTTCGAATGTACCTTCAGAGCAACCAACATGGGCTGTGTGCCATGGAGCTCCACCTTCCCAACTGCCAACCGATTCGAGGTTGGAAGTGCTATGTACGTGAAACTGTAAACAGGATTATAAATCCAATATCAAACCATGAAGACATGCTGCCGAATCTCACACATCTTCCCTACGCTAAAAAAGCTCAAATTCCCTGGAATATCGTGGTTCGAGTCACCATGGGAGCTAGATGGAAACCGTGGTCATCTGGACGGAGTAGATCATGCGGCATGCTCAGCAGGCAAGATGCGCCGTCTAGTATTCGGCAGCAAGCGAAGAACGAGATTTCTTAGCCTTGTTCTTGGCGGCCGCTGCCCTTAGGCTGGCTTCCTCGTCGGCCAGGGCACAGTCTTTCCAGGCGCGCCAGCCGTCAAAGTCGATGAGGGCCTGCATGCAGCCCCATTCCGTGACTTTTCGTTCCAGCCAGACAAAGTTGACCGGCTGTGTTGCAAAGTTAGCGAGTATCCATATTTCATAGTACGGGATGCGCGGGTAGGTAGGGTACAACCTTTGTCAAAAAGTCATTGCAGCCGGCCGCTAGGGCCTCGTGTCTGTCACTTTGCAGTGAGCTTGCTGTGAGGGCCACAATGATGACTGGCCCTTTGAAGTAGTGGCGGTTCTCGAGGCGGTCCTTGTCGGTGAGCTCGAGGGCAAGCTCCTCCTTGGGTGTAGTGGGGACTGAGGAGAAGACACCAATCGAGTTCACTCGTTCCAGTCTGCGAATCTCGCGGGTGGCGTCGAGCCCATTCAAGACTGGAAGCTGAATGTCCATGAGAACCAGGTGAAAGCCGCCGGCTCGCCATTTCTTGATAGCTTCCCGTCCGTTGGTGGCTGTCTGCCAACGGACCCCGAGGCGCTTGACAAAGGCCTCCAACAGCTTCAGATTGATGGGGTTGTCTTCGACTATCAGCACACTGATCGGGGGTACTGTAGCAAAGGCATTGCTAGGGAGGTATTCCATATTTCTGCGGCGCCTGGGACGGGTGCTGGAGGATCGGGTATCCATCATGCGAGGAGATGGGAAGCCGAGGCGGCCGGAAGCATACATGTGCTCGCGGCCGGGGGAGAGGGGTATGGCCATGAGGCCGGGAGGTAGCCCTGTGGGATCTGCAGAGTTTGAATGAGTGCGGGAGTGAGCTAGCCGTGGACGATATTGCATACTGTGGCTGTAAGGATTGTAGCCGCCATTCATTGCCGAGGAGGACGTGTGGGTGCGGCCGACACGGGGGCGTCCAGACTGTTCGCGGTGGCCACGAGGGCGCATCTCACTGGGAGACGGGATGGTGGGAAGATGGCCGGAGCCGAGGACGGCAATGGAGTGTGGTTGGCCGGGCATGACGAGCTGCATATGTGGCGAGGGCAGAGCTCCGACGGGAGGGAAATAGCCTTCGCCAGACTCGAGCGGTCGACCATCTTCGGTGTAGTATATCGCGGCGGCGGTATGGGGGATGTTGTGATGCCCCTGATAGTAAGCATGCTCTGCGTGTTGGGCGGGATGGGGTGAGCCCTTGGGGGTCTTGCGTGGGATATCAATGATAATTGCGTCTTCTACGGTCTGGCCTCCGGGATAGAAGTTATCGAGGGTGCGGCACATGTGCTCGTCGGGCTGCAGCACGCGCTCCCTTTGGTCGCGAGGGTAGATGCGCAGGTGAAGGTCGGGGGCGTCAAACATCCTGCCTAGGGAGTTGGCGTACTTGCGGAGGATGGTGTCGCGGACATCGTCGATGAGGTCGTCCTCTGAGATGGTAATGAGGGTTGCAGAGGCGCCAGGGCGGCGCACCCAGATCTTGCGAGCATTGACCATGGCGGGGGGCGAGGGGACGGCAAACTCGGGGGGAGGATCGAGGACGAAGTGTGCCTTGCGCGGCGTTTTGACTTTGCGGATGGCAGGGCCGGAGCTACTGGGACGCCGGGGCGCTGCGGGAGGACGAGAAAGCGGTGCGGAAGAGGAGGCCTGGGCGGGCACGGCGGCGGCAGCAGCAGCGGACGACGGATTGATGCGGCTTCGCGTCGAGGTTGATGGTGCGGGTGGTGGTGGTGATGGAGCGGGAGCAGACGAGGACGCCGAGGAGGAGGCGCGGACGGGGGCGTGGAGAGGGTGGACACGGGGATCAGTGTAGGGGTCGCCGTGCTCGCCTGGATAGCGCTCGGGAGGACGCAGCTTGCGGAAGGGCTCGGTGCTGAAGTTCTCAAAGATGCTGTGGAGGGTCGGGGCGCGGGCACGGGAGGCAGGATTGCTCGTGTTGTCGCGGGGAGATGGCGAGGGAAGCAACGCGGGATCGTAGTAGAGAGGATCTTGTTGCTGAGGTGGAAAACGCTGAAGCCGGTCTTGGAGGTCGAGGTGTTGTTGGTGGAGAATTCGGGCGTTAGCGTCAAGGCTAGGGGGCGCTGGGGAATGGCCTGGATGCTTGGACACAGGGGGTGAGGGCGCTGAAAAGGGGGACAAGGGGCGTGCCGGAGGCGCTGAACGGGGTGCTGAAGCGCATGAAGAGGGCGCTGAGAGACCTGAAGAGCGCACCGGAAGGCCTGAAGACGTCCATGAAGGCGCTGAAAGAGAGGCTACAGGACTCGAGAGCACCACTGGAGGCCCTGAAGACGAGCCTGAAGACACCATTGAAGACCCTGAAGACTCTGAAGACGGCCTGCCAGCTGGCAGCGGCTCAGCAGCCTCACCATCGTCCCGCCCCTGGCCGCGCGCACATTTAGCACCGTCGATCCCGCCTTCAACAGCCATCCACCGTGGCGTCGACCTTGGACGTGATCCATCTTGACGTGATCCAGACCCGTGTGTGCTATCAGCCGTTGAGGAAGTGGATGGCAGTGGCCCCGGTGAGCCTGAACCTGAGGTCGATGCTGCGGCTCGCCTGATGATGTCGACGCCGCTCGTCTGTCGTTGTTGAGCCGTTTGTGACTGACTCTGCTGGAGGGATTGCTGCTTCGAGCCGGACGACGCTTCATCTACCTCGCCCGTCGACGAGCTGCTCGAGATGCCAGACATGGCACTGCGCCGCCGCAATGACAGCTTCGACTTGACGCAGGAGCTCAACCCGGGCTTCATCCCGCCAAGCTGAGCCAGCTGCGGAACCTAGATGGCAAGAATCGGCGGCAACGAAAAGAAGTAGCCATGAGAAGAGGAAGAAGAAAGGAAGAAGAAAAGAAAGGGACGGAAAATCAATACACAACAGCCGACGTGGATCGAAACGAAACGAACCGTTGGACTTGCGCTTGGAAACAAACACCCCCACGACGACTCAGCCAGCTCGGCTACCGGTGCAGCTTATACATGCACCGACCACGTATAAAGAAGCGCCAGAGAAGAATGCACCCTCATGCAGAGCCACATGTCGCATTATCAGTCCGACGAGCCAACCTCGTTTCACCCTCAAAAAGAAAGGAAAAAGGCATTCCCCGGCTCGGGCATGCCATGGCTTGCCCACCATCGCACAACAACACGCAACCACGCAACACCACGCAACACGCCAGCCCGCTCCAGCAAAGTCGCCAGTCAGGTTGCCTCATTCGCACGAGCCCGTTTACTCGAGACCCCTGCATGCGCCGCCTCCAGGCAGCCGCCCAGTCATTGCTGCGAGGAAAGAGGACCCTCGACCGTCGAGACACACCAATGAGATGGCCTGGCTCACCAGACCTGGCTGCCCAGTCTCGCTTCTTTCCTCTCGGATGAATCTCGATTCAATGAGGTGGCTATTTCCCCCCGGTGGCATGTGCGCAGCCTGTTGAGGAGAAAAGGAGAATTGCAACCCAGCTCCTTGGCTGCCCTCGCCTCGTCACACGGCCGTCCCATCAGACTGTCCTACCAAACATCGAACCGGTGGAAGCCAAGTCGAGAGCAAAAGTTTGCCACTGCTCTGCCTGGATGAAACATGCAGCATGCAGCCTTTTGCAGGCGCCTTTTTTTTTTCTGACCCCCCTCTGCCTCCCTGGTCGCCTTTTGCCCGGCCGGCCTGGGGATGCGGTGCGACGCCGGACAACTACCGCCCACCGGCGTGGCGGAATACAGACGTGGCTGATCCAGGGACCGACGCCTTGTGTGCCACTCGACAAAAGAAAATGTGATTTCTGACATGTTTCTTTGTGGGAACCTGTCACTAGGGGAAAAAATGAACGGCGAGACGACGCGTCTGTGATACCTGGGCGTCTGCTATTCCTGCACGCTAATGCAATGCGAGCCCGTTGTGTGCGCGCCACACACTTGATCCTGGAGGCAGACGACTTCGCATGGACACCGTCCGCATACCTCCATCAGTATTATTCATGTTGCAGATGAACAAGATGTGAAGAGCAGTTCGAGCCCGGTAATATCTGAGCTATATCTCGTCCATAGTGTGTGGCCTGTCACCTCACCGCATCCAGGCTTGGCTCTGCGCCTCTGTCCCGTTCCGCTGCTGCTCTCACTGCGCGTCGTTGACAGAGCAACTCGGCATACATTGCATCCGCGTTGCTTCTCCGCGGACGAGCCTTGGACATCCCTAGAGACCATCACTACCCTGCAGCCACCCATGGCGCTGAACTCAACTGCCGTGACGGCTCCTTGAAGCGGCCGCGATTTCGGAAGCAACCGCAGTGCTGTGGTGGCATGTCAGGAAATGGCGACTGTTGTCGTCGGGCTGTCCCGTCTGTGTTTCTACGCCCCTTTCGATTGTGGTGTCACCGGACAGCATCGCCCAATACTATATTTCACAGAAAGCTATCGCATGTTCAATCGCCACCTCATGCGATGCACATTTCTACTTCCTGCATGATTTTTTTTTCAGGCTTGCTGTCAACCTAGTAACACGGTTGTGCGACAAGGAGGCTTTGAGCTGCAACGTCTCAGCGAACCGAGCTTGGGTAGCTCGATCACGAGTTAAAGAACAGCCTGATGAACAAACTATTACACCTTCCCAACCAAATCACGTTGTCTTAGGACTGCCCTCAATAGCTCTCGCAACGTCCAGAAACAAAGGGAGTGGCAATTTTACGGCAAATCGCCTGCCACAGGGCATTAGTCCTGCCCGAGAGTCTTGGTTGAGACCGTACAAACTCTCTACTGCTAATGATTATCTCTCTGAGGAACAGTTCCCGTCGCTCCGCCGCGTCAATCTCCTGAGCTTGACGCTCATGTATACTCACGCCTTACTGCTTCTAAGGGAAAGAGGCCAGATATTGAGATTTTGGGGACAAGTGAGATTATTCCAGCTTGATTCGCTACCGAACTTGATTGGCAGCCGCTGGTAGGCTTTTGCCAACGCTCGCAGAGTCTCGATTGCATGTCACCTGGCTGCCCGCCGCGTACTACCAACAAACCTCGATTTCTATCGTATCGCCCTTCCTTTCCTCCTTCCGACAAGGCCTTACAGGCTCGTATTGGCAGCCTTGAAAAGATTTGAGCCCTATTTTCGTCTGTTCCGCCTTAGTTGCTAGCGGCTTCCACTTTCCACGGTTCTGACTCAACACCGCTGGTCTGGCACATAACTAAGCGCCCGTAGCCCAAACGAAGTGGTATACTGTGGCAACCTACAAGACGCCATCAAGCCTTCTTGAGCCTCGAGTATGGCGCAATCTCAGAGAAGCGCCTGCCAGGACGTCTTTTCCACGCCACACTTGATGCAGGCTATTTTCGAAAGCTTGCTCTACACGCCCGCCAACCGCGATCTAATGCACAAGCTCCGCGGCGACGACCTGGCCAGTAAGTGCCCAACATCCTCCCTAGTATACCGTTGCTGAAGCACAGTTTTCCTTCTTCGCAACGGCAGAGTACATCTACGAGAGGCAAGCGTACCATGTCACATTCCAAGTCGACGATGCCCAGCTGCGCACGCTTGCGGTGTGCGCGCGCGTCTGCCACGACTGGTTCGCCGAAGCCGTTCCCCTCCTCTGGGCGGAGCTCAACTGGGACACGCTGCCGACTGTTCTAGGGCCTATTGAGCCGGAGCGCCAGCAGCTCTACGCCAGCCACCTGCGCCGGGCCTGCCTGCGCCTCGGCGGCCCGCACACGGTGCTGGGCGGCCTGCAGTTCCCGCGGCTGCTCGGCTTGCGCGTCATGGTGCACGACTTTGGCGGCCAGATGCCGGACGAGGTGACGCCGAACCTGGCGTGGGTACACGTCGACCCGTTCTATGAGTACGAGGGCGTGGACGGCGCGGAGGTCTGGGGCGTGCACTCGGCAGCCTGGCCGCCTCTTCTGGATCAAATTGCGGTGAGTTGGTGGTTATGTTTATGGTGGTAAGAGGGAGAGGGAACAGAGGTGAGGTTGCTGACATTGGCACAGGAAAAATGCCCGTCACTGCGCCGAATTGAGCTACAGGACCGAACCAAGATGACACGCGAAGTGCTGTCGCAGCTGGCGGCAAAGAGGCCGGACATCGTATTTGAGGGCCAAGGATATATAGAGTTTGAGTAGGAATAACCTAATGGCGATATGAGTCGTCGCTAGCGTTATAGTGCCTACAGATCTGTAATCTCGTCATCATCAAGTCTGTATGTGTCATATCTGTCCCGCTCGCGCTGGTGCTTTCGGATCGCCTAGAAGGCATGCAGTCGAATATCACGCCGTGAAGGCGTACTAAAAACAGACCTAGTGCAACACAGTTCACTTTACTACTCGTACGATGTGATGTTTGAAGATGATGAAGGCTTTTACTATTGATCTGAAGAGATGGATTGTCTCTATCTTACTAGTACACGGTAGAGGTTATTGCCAGAGTTCATACCCCATCTTTCTACTCTTTATCACTTCCTTTTCTCGCGAGACTCGGCGTCTTTAGAACTGTCTGGGAGGGACCTGCTCGGTCTCGGTCTCGGGCTTGGTCCGGGTGGCGTCAGGAACCGGGGGGTCACTGTCGACCACTGTCTTGCCGGCCCCGTTCTTACGGCCCTGCTCGCTGTCCTGCTGGTTCACCTCCTCAGTCTGCTGGTCAGTGACCGAGTCCGCCTCATCCAGAGAACTGGGACCGTTCTTGTTCTCGGTGTTGGTCCCCAGCTCAACCGCGGGCACCTCGGGCTGAGGAGCGGCTGGCGCGGCGGGGTTAGCATCGGCAGCGTAGGCAAGTCCGCCAGGCGGAGGGGTCGACTTACCAGTATCGGTGGGCTTGGGAGGTTCATCTTCCGAAGAAGAGGGGTCGCGGAGGAGCCATTCAACTAGCTTGATGCCAGCCGCACGCTTCTTGGAAAGAGAAACCGGGGGCACCGTGGAGTTGAGGAAGGTCTTGAGCTCCTCGGAGAGCTCGGCCCCAGCAGCATCAGCAGTTGTGTCCGAAGTAGACTCAGTAGACTGATTAGACCCAGTAGTACCCTTAATACCAGTGTCAGGAATCTTAGGAATCTCGGATTCCTTCTCATCAGCGCTACCAAGAGTGAAGGCACCGTTAACACCATCAACGGACACCTCCTCAGGATCCTTAGTGTCCTGAAGACCAGAGCCATTACCAACCTTGTTGGAGCCAGAAGCATCAACAACAGGAACGTTGGTCTTGGGCACGTCCAGGCCGCTGGCGGGGATGTTGCTTGAGTCTGTCGCGCGCGACTGAACCGGGAGGGCAGCGGCCGAGGCGCCGTGCATAAACAGGACGGCGGCAACGGCCAGCGTGGTGGATGCGATCTTCGAGACGGAAGGCATTTTGTCTGCGTGTTTTCGAGTGCAAGTCTAGGGACCGGAAAGATGAAAACCGTGTGAGAGAAGTTCGAGGGGGATCCAGAGAGCTGAGTGCAGTTGTGTTGGTGTATACTGAGTTGTATGTTTACGATTCTTCAAGGGACCGTTGCTCTTTTATACTTGTGTCTACGAGAGCGAGAGCGAGAAGAAGAGCCGCATGAAGGCAGACCTTGCAGATGGACATCGCCGCTACGAGGGCGCTGTTCCTGGAGCCCAGACTCTGGCTTGCAGGGTGGCATTGATCATGGCAGGACATGCTGGTGGAGAAAGGGCGCGTTGCTCACCACCGACTGCTGATCTTCGAGTCATTTTGAGAGCCTCCTTCTCAAACATCTCGGCGATTGATGTCTCGTTTTGCTTCCCGTAGGTGCTCGGTTTCTGGGAAGCACTGCTGGGGACGGACCATGGTCTCGGCCACGAGGGAGACCAGCTCACATCGTCAACCCCCGAGGTTGGGGATGTTAACTCTATTGAGGGAAGAATGTGATTGCCGGGTTTCGAAGGGGCACTCCATGTTATGTCCGGACACTGACTAGATGAAACGATCTGGGGAGCTGGAGGACGATGGCCAGTGACATGTGTTCATCTGTGAAACAATATGTGATGTCCAGGATACTCATGGCTTGTACTACGACTTGCGCAGATGCATAAATCGGTCCTCTATAACAACTAGACGTAAAAGTTTCATCTGTGCGTATTGCGAAAGAACCGAGTAATTCCCGGACCTCCGCGTTCAATAAGCGTGGCCACAGGCCGCACATGGACACGCTCGCCTTCTGGCCGCCGACGTGGCATGGACGTGGGAGTGGGCTGTGTAAAAGCCCAGCAGTGAATAATCCATGCTTAATAATGCTGGCCAAAGTTATCCAGCCTGGATGGCCTGGTTCTCTGCATGAAGCAAGCGGCCGGACACGAGTGCGCGATGAAACATAGTTGCAGATCTGCAAAAGCTTGGACGACTTACGATTACCGCAAAGGCACTATCGAAGCCCCCTTTATACAAGGTGTCCCCAGGCTGCTTTGCGGTTAAGAGCGGGCCGCATAGGAACTCACCGGCGGTTTCGAGACGCAACTCTCGAAGCTCTGGCCGGCTTCGACTGGTTCTGCCGAGAATCGGGCCATGGGCAGGGGAAGCGTCATTCTTGGTAAGCCGTCGGTATTTATGCGCAAGCGGGCGAGACGAAAGCAACGACCAAATCGTTTTTGCGGTGACTGTTCCTGTACCCCCAGCGTCCCTTTTGTCTCTGCGCGCGATCCGCCGTCCTGCTCCCCCCGTGTGTTTATTCTTCTTCTCGTGCCGGGGCGCACGTTTACTGTAGGAATGCGGCTTAACACGCAGTTTGAAAAGAAAATAAGGTTGTCGGTGGATGAGGTGTGGCCGGCGCAGATGCATAAGATTTGGCGTTTCAGAAGCGCAATCGCCCCCGTCATGGCTTTGCGCGGCGCAGCGGCGTTATTCTTGGAGTCGAGCAGACGACGCGAATGGAAGCGGAACTTGACAAGCCATCTACATAAAATACGCCGGAGATGCGATGCGGTGGCTTTTGCATGCGCCCATGACGGCTGAGCGGTGCGCTCATGCCGAGGCTCCTCCCAGGAAGCCGGAGAGTTGGGGGCTCGCGGTGCCTCACTCGCATACAGTACACGTCTGCCGCTTCGGTAGCTGTTATGCGGCCTGGAGACAGGCTGGTTGGTAGGCGACTGACTTGCCACACCTTGTCATGCAGCACGGGGGGCGATGGCGAGACTTGAAACATGACGACATGGGGATGAGGGCGACGCTTGCGTGGCCGTTCATGCCAGAGCCGCGGGCGCCGCTCGCAGTGCTGTAGAGTCTTGGGACTGTTGCCCGATGGTTTGCGTGAAAGAGAGTATCCCCTGGCTGGCGGAAGGGGAGCAAGTCTCATCTCATCTCGTCAGCACTTGGCGATCAGGAACAGTCCAGGAACGGAGAGGCGGCATCTACATGCGCTGGAATCTCCTGGAAAAAAGAGGCCACCGGACATCTCGGCGCACGATGCCACTCACCGCCCGAGTTTCAGAACGAATCTGCAGTGCGATCGGGCACAGGGATGGAAGTCTCTACACTCCACACGGTACGACGTGGCCGGCCCGTTCTGAAGGAGTAGTCTTTGTTTCCCATCGCAGTCGCTGAACGGGAATGAAGGAGCCGGAAGGGGACAGGACGCGATCGATCAATCACCAATCTGGAAGCCCCCGAATTGATGGCTCCCGACAAAGGGCAGTCTCTGTTACCGCTCAAGCACGCTTAGCGGCTCTTCATAGCCCAAAGATCCAGATATTTCTGTGAATGGCAAAAGCTAGAATGAGGCTGAGTTTTGTATGAAAAACAGGAAAAACAAAAAACATGCTAGCAAGGTGCACCTTGCAAAACTGGCGTGCGGAAGCTAATCCCACTGGCCCTCACAACGCGGGCGTCCTGTCACTCCCCTCCGACATGGACGTACAAGAGAGGGCCACCCCTTTTCTGGACAAGTAAATTACCCTCAAATTTACTTTCTGAAGTAAATCCCGAGCCAGCCAAAGTTGTCTGTGGCTGGTTCGCCCGGAAACTCATAATACGTGTAGTGTCGTCCCATCTCCGTGACGCGGGTCGAGCCCTCGTCCGTGGACCACGGCCTATTTGCATGTAGTCAGTTTCAAGTATCGACACCCGTCCTCATGTGGTACTGCGAGCAAAGCGAGAGAGTATTGGTTTGCAATGGCCCGGGGCACAACAGTAGGGTTACACTTACGAGACGCGCATTTCCTCGCCGCCCTCCACGACGACGCGGAAATCGCGCTCCGCCTCGTCGTCCCTGTTCGTCTCAATGATGTCCCAGACCATGGCCGCCGGCCACCCCATGTCCGCAACGATCTGCCGGACAGGCACGTTAGGCGTGACGCTGAACACGAGCGTGCCCGCATCCACCGCGAGGAAGCCCTTCGGGTCCTCGAGGACCTCGAAGCCCAGCCTAGCCAGCAGCTGCTTCTCGTACTCCCCGTATGCGGGATCCTGGGCGTACAAGCGCACCTCCTCGCCGCCCTGCGCGCGGGCGATGGTCTCGGCCATGGTGAGCGCAGCCGCGTGCTGCCAGGACGCGCGCTGCGTCCACTCGTCGAGCTCGGCGCGCGTCGCCGACAGGGTCCACTCGTCGAGGCGGCCGAGGCCGAAGCAGATGATCTTGCGGACGGGGTGCGCACCGCCGCCGGCGGTGACGGCGGCAGTGAGGGTGGTGATCAAGGATGCGCAGGAAGCGCTGGCGAGCCACTCGGCCCGGTGCGCGCTGAAGGAGGCCTCGAGGTCGGCGAGGGGCCGGCCAGAGGGCTGCACGGAGCGCTGGTAGACGATGCTGATGGGAGTCTCGACCTCCCGGAGGCTGTCGGGGTACTTGATGGACATGTGTGTCATGCACTGATGAGTGTCGTAGCGGATAGAGAACTTATCGCTACGAGGGGGGTCTTTTGCGTTAGCATTGGGCAGCAAGTAAAGGCAACAGAAGCGTAACTGAGGAGGAGGGGAGGCAAGATGGTATATGATAGCAACAGCTACCGCAACAGCTGCCACTGGGGACTGACCATTCGCTTTGAGCCCATTCCGGGACGGTCAGCGGCCAGCTCTGGTCGCGGCCAACGACGTCCCTGAGCGTGACGAGCATCTCGGCGCCGTCCGTGACCGTGCCAGCCGCGGCCGCCTCGCGGAGGGCGTCAATCTGGCGGTCCAGGCTGGCCACCGTGTCGCGGTCGAAGAAGGGCCGGCCCTCCTCGTACGCGGCAATGTACTGCCTCACCAGCGCCTTGTCGGCCTCGAGCATCTCAAGCAGGTAGCCTCCATGCTTGTACATGCTGTACGTCGCCTCGAGCAGGGCGGCGGCGGCCTCGAGGCGCTTGAGCATCATCTGCACGCGGGGGCTGGCTTGGTTGTCCATGGCTGGAGGGGGGCTGGAAGGAAGCTGCTTGTTTCGTTTTGTTTCGTTTTCTGTTCTTTTTGGGTCGTCTGGCGTGAGACTCTCCCGTGGAAGAATATTGCTACTGGCAAGAGCTCCTCGTTTGCTGTTCTGTGGGTTGGTTGGTTGGGTGCACCAAGGGCAGGCAGGCAGGCAGGAGGGCAGGAAAACGGGCTTGGGTGGCTTGACAACGGGCATCCGGATTTTATTTCGGCCGCAGAGGAGGCCAGGGTGACACAAGGATATAAGGGTTCTCATTTGATACGATAAGAATGTTATCCTGAATTTCTGTTGCTTGTGCACTTCAGAGGGATTGTATGGCAATTGCTGGCCCCTGTTGTGCAGAGAGCACCACCACCACATGTTGTAAGCCATGGTTGTGAGTGGGCTAGAAACAGGGTGTAGAATAAATCGAAAAAATATAAATATAAACAGTGTAGAAAAATCAGTGAAAACTCTCCGTAATACAAAAATTGTAGGAAAAAAGAGCAGCTTCGAAAAAAACAGCATTCCCGTCTCTGCCTGCCGCCCCCC
>LUFD01000026.1:0-15415 GCA_003025255.1 Cordyceps pruinosa
GGGGGGGTGGCTTGTTTGTCAGGAGAGCTTGCGCAAGCTTGTCCGTGTCGTGCAAAGGATTGCCGCTGCGATTGCCGCGCACGTCGACGTTTGAGAATGAGGAAAGCCCACAAAAATCTCGTTTACGCAAAAATCGTTGCTCAACTGCGAGATGAAGAGGAAGAATATGAGCACGAGACAAGGAGAATCGAGGCGGAAGGGGGCTCGTTGAGAAGGGGGGTTGTAGGACTGGCGACCGCGGCGGAATGCACAGCCAATACGGAGGCGCAAACGGGTGGCTGATTGACAGTACGAAGGAGGGCTGCCGACGCATACCTGTAAAGATGGCTCGTATTATTATTATTTTTTTCGGGCCCCAAGAAGAAAGGGGCGTCAGATGGCGTATCGGATTCAGAAAATCGATGGCTGAATAAAACGGATGATGACATCTGTACCACTGGCCGTTGTGAGGCTGAAAACGGGTGACGACGCGCAGCCGCCGCCCTCGACTGCACCCTGTGCTTGTCTGCCAATAACAACCGCCTAGATAAGCCCGGCTACCCAGCTGCCAATCTCTTCTTCTTCTTCAAGACCTGTTCTAGTGCTGCTCTCCCCTCCATTCCACCGCTACCCGCCCGTCAACGAAGCCATGTCTCACTCTGTGTACTCTTCAGGGGGCCGGCCTTCTAGATCTCCGTCTCTCAATGCCCCCCGCCCCTTCGTCGTCGTGGGCTTGGCTGTCTCGATTGGCTTGGCGTGGATCATGGTGCCATTCAGTCGATTCATGTATTGACTTGTCTATTTCTGCTTTTTTTCCAATCCTTCCTCTGGCTACTTTCCTTTCTGGCTGTCGTCGTATTTCATTCAGCTGTAGGTGGCGTCTCGTATCTCCTTTTAGCACCTCGCCTCTCAAGCCTCACGCTCATGGAAAGGTCGAGTGCATGGAAAAATGACATATGTTCTGCATTAACATGTTCCTGTTCTCCTGTTCCCAACTGATATAAACAAAACGCCTTTCAACTCGCTGGTGAGTGCGCTAATAATACATCAACTCGCTGTCCTACTCTTTGCATGCGTTGCTCTCCCTTCTCAACACCAAGCACGAGCCGTATGCACGGGTCGTGTACACAACGTTTCAGTTGTTGTCTCCCCATGTCATCGTAAATGTTCTGAGCCAGCCCAGCTGGAGCATTTCCATGCCCTTCACTCTTCATCGGCTATTCGTGCTTGGTGTGCCGCTTGTTGTGCCTTGCCAGGCAGTATACGACCTTTGCGGGTGAGAACCACGCAGGGCTGCTACTACAGCAGCCTCTACTTCCCCAGAGGCGTTTCTGGCAGCACCTCAACGCAGCTCTATTGCGTGGTTTTGTTGTCTGGTGACCCTTCATCCTCGTCTTCCTCGACATCCACACCTTGACGGAGAGCCTGCGCTTCACCGACCTCCATCTTATGTAGTTCGAGTTTCTGCTGCTGGTTGAGGGCTTGCGTACCGGACACAACGTCAAACTCTCCGTCTTCCTCCTCCTCATCGTCCTCGCTGTTCATCGCGCTGCTTGGCGAGACATCACCCGGGTGAGGGCTCGTGGGCTCTTCACCGGCCCTCGACCCGGACGGCGCGGGTGACCGCGCCCGCAGGTAGTCACTGGGGTTGATGGGTTTGATGGTCGGGTCGAATTTCGCCGGGAGACCAAGAACCTTGGCCACCTGGTGAGCCTCTTCGTCGGCCGAAATTTGAGTCTCCAGCTCGTATGTACTACTAGTTTCGCTGTCGGCCTCGTGCTTGCCCAAGGTCGCTGAGAGCATGCCCAGATACGTTTGACGGCTCACGTCGTTGGCGCGCTTCACCTTTTTCTTAATGCGCTTCTCTGTGGGTCGTACAACCACAACTGGCACAGGTGAATATTGTAGACAGTATTTCGAAAACGAGTTTCGGTTGTTGACGAGGCCCTGAATGCCGCCCAGCGATCGACCCCGGGTTCCGACAATCAGCATGGCTGGCTGATACATTTGAATCTGCGACTTGTCAGCGGCCTGACCCGGCGCGACGGCAGCACAAGTCACACTCACTAGTTTTTGAAAGGTTGCGTGCAGCTTGCCAATCGAGTATTCGAGCACAACGCTCACGGCTCGGTTAGCGCCATTCTTGTCGAGAATGCTCTGCATGACGTGATCTGCGTCTTCCTGGTACTGCTTGTCGTTCATACGGACTTCTCTCTCCAGTACACGCACGCATACAATCTCATCGCCATCGTCGACCAGCTCGTCCAGCAGCCACTGGACGGCGTAATCCGAGTACGAGTTCTCATCGACGCCAACCATGAAAGAGCGCGACCGTCGTCTAGCTTGGTAGCCCTTGTGCCTCACATTGATAGTTAGCGACGTCGTGTTGTGCTTGGTGGCCTCTCCGTTGGGCACATTATCGAAACCGACGTGTCGCTGGAACCTGTCGCGCGGTGGCCCGGTTAGTTTTGACATGTCGCGCAAACTGTCAGGGGTAATGAAAAGTAGTAAAGAGATCGGTGGCAGGTAAAGATAGGTTGAGTAGCACGGCAAGCAATCAAGCGATGGAGGGTGGTGCAGGGTTTGAGGATGGGAGGAAGAAATCAGGCGAGAGCAATGGTGATGTGGCTCCCGGGCGCATGGCGCAGTGAGGCGAAGTGCAGTCTAAGCAGCGGGGTAGTCGCAATCAGCTAGTAGGAGGGCAGGCGCAGCGTCACCATCCCACGCCTAGCTTTGCAAGAGACGTGGAGCTAACAAAGTTTATGCCACCAGCACAGGCAGGTATCACCAGACGCGCAAAGAGGCAAAAGGGCAAGGGAGGAAAAGAGAGCGAGGTCATGGCAACAGCACTCTCACCGGCACCATCACCTCCAGATCCATCGATCGGCGCCGTCGCGACACTCGCCGCTCCCTCATCCCAAGCTGCCCGCGGCGCTCCCCACGTGTGCGTGCACAAGATGATCGTGCGCCTGCAGATGCACGCAACCAGTCAAAAGGCGTTACGCCTCTCTAGGCAGGTTGTGAGCAGGCTCTGCATTGCGGGTATATCCTGCGCCATGGAGGCAGCGCGACTCAGGATACGCTCCACGATCTCCACCCTTACCCGACACTTTATTTCGACCCAGCCTCAGATCATGCACCGCGAGATGTTGCGAAGATGACCAGCTCTTCAGAAAGCATCTCGCCCAATGGTTCGGCGCACTCGCGCTTCCATGCTTGTGTCTCAGCCTTCTGAAACGCGGCGATCGCCGTGCCGTACTTCCGGCTCTAGTCAGAGCGCTCTTCCAAGGGACGTGCTTTGGTGCAAATGAAACAAAGTCAAAGGCGTGACCGCGGCCAAGGAAAGCGGCAGTCTGCATGCCTGCCGCTGAGAAGCAAGGAGATGATAGATGGACTAACCTTTCTGGAGGGGGCGAGCTTGCTCGGATGCGCGCAGCGTGCTCTTGCAGCTCTAGTCCATGCAACGACGCAGAGTACCGCGGTCGGCGAGATGAGACTGAGGATGTGGATGGCTTTCTGCCCAACGAAGCGACGTGGCCAGTGTCTGTGCCATTGGAGCCGCGTCGCGTTGGCAGCTCATCCTGGAACGAAATGGTCGACTCGCGACGACTGGCGCCCGATCCGTTCAGCTGATAGGACGGCGCCTCCTGTTCCTGGATGGACGCCAGCTCTGTTTTGAGAGGCCCAACGGCAAAATAATCTGGCAGCCCGCGCGCCCTGGGTGACATGTCGAGCCCCGGGCTGCGAACATCGTGTGGCGTCACCATCTTGAGCATCTTGGTGGGTGGGCGCTGGCGCTGCGTAGGGAAAATAGTGACGTTGCTGGTGTCGCGGGTTAATGTGCCGCACATGGATGCGGGTGCTCGTTGAATGCGCTGTGCGATAATGCTGTAGTTTTTGGTTTTGGCGGAAGAGAAGAATCGGTGCAGAGAAGCGACAAGCTCCCAGAGCAAGGGATAGGGATCACTTAAAGTTCTTTCGGCGATGCTAATTTTGGCGAGGCCCCCAACTGGCCCAAGGGTCGGGCCTTGTTCAAGACAATGTTGCAGATGGCGTTGGCGACAGCAATTCTTTCGGCACAAAATTGCCGACGACGGCAGCACAGCACAAGGCACAGACCGTCTGTGTTTGGTGACTGCAGAGACGGTTCGTAGGAGAGGGCTATCCGACAAACAAACAAGCCAGGGTATTGCTGGAAGCAAGGCTCGGGTTACAATGGTGGCAATGACGTGTGAGACAGGGAGGAGATAAGGCGAAGCCGACAGCTGCTGCAGGTTGCTCAGAAGGGTGACGACAGAGGTGGACGGAAGAGGAAAGAAAAGTCGGCGAAAAATTCCAATATGCGACGTTATCCAACGGTGAGCGGTTGATCCAAGAAACGGATGGGCGTGCAAGAATTAATCAGGAACGGCGAGATGACTGGCTGACTTGCGCGTGGAGTAAAAGCTGGCCCTGGCGAGGGTTGTATTTAATCTGTCAGGGCGGGAGTAGCGACAACTGGCGTCTGAAATTTTTTTCCCTCGGGCGAGCACCAGAAAAGAAAAGGAAGAATTATGATGGGATGAAAAAGGAGTCGGTCAAAAAAGAGCTGTGCTGGCGACAAGGTTTGACCACGAGGCGCTGCGAGGGTCTTGGATAGGCCTCTCTGGTGGCAGGGTTCCTCTGTGCAACAGTTAGTGAGGAAGATGGCTCTGCAGGGGAGTGGAAATAAGAATGCAATGCAGGTGCTGAAGGAAAAGAAGAAAAAATGAAGGCAAGGGAGACGAGGGTTCGGCGGTGGACCGGAGAAAATAGAGCAGAAAGACTCAGGCAATCAACATACGAGGGAGAGAGGCGCTGTCGCCAAGGCGCAGTCAGATGCTGGGGCGGCCGAGGAGGGGAATGAAGGCCTTGTCGAGGCGGGCCGAGGATAGAGGATGGAGGATGATGGAGGAAGCTGGGGAGCCTAGCAAGCGCAGGAGTTCGTTCTTTTTCGTGTTTTTCTTCTTGTTCTTTTTTTTTGTTCTTTTTTTTTGTTCTTTTTGTTCTTTTGCTCCCTTGCAAAAGATGACGATGGCGATTCCCGCTGCAAAGTCGCAGCGTCGTAGCGCTCGCTGTGGATGCGGTCGAGGGAGGGGGGATGGTGCAGGGCGGGGAGAGGTTGCATGGGCCAAAGAAATGAAAAAGTAGCAATCTAATAGATGAATGGATGAATGGATGAATGGATGAATGGATGAATGGATGAATGGATGAATGGATGAATAATAACCTACAGCAGATTGATCACGACAGCTGGCAGCTGGCAGTCGGAGAGATCTGGCAGCTGGCGTGTTTGGTATCGTTGCGTTTGCAGCACTTTTTTCTTCTTCTGCGTCGTCTGCTTCTTCTTCCAACCAGTTTGTCGTTCGTCCAACCGTTGTTATCGAACAGAGATGACGACCAAATCACCACCAGACGCAGCCTGTTGAATCATTCGGTGGATCGTCTCGTGCTTATTCGCGGGCCGCAGGTGAGGGGCTCTTCTTATTCCAATCTCTCAGGCTTCCCTGTGGCACCGTCCAGGCTGCACCGTCTGTTTTGTCTTGGTGCTAACACGGAACACAGGTGACTGGGCGGGGGTGCTGGCAGGGGACGGACCCCAGATTCGACGCCTTCAACCAACACGAACAAAAGCCTTTCCCAGGTTTGTGCGACGCAGCACTTCAAGTGACACATAAGCTACGGTGAGATCAACACAGATCTCCTGCCCGACAAGGGGGACAAAGGCAACCAAATAAGGACAGGAGAGTCCCCGCCACTTCCCGCCAGCGCCTTGGAATGGAGCCACTACACCCGGATTCTAGGCCTCCGTCCCTGGCAAGACAAGTCACACACACCCACCAGCCTCAATACGCAACATATCATTCATCCATGCTACCTGAGTAGTGTGTTGTGCGCTGCGCCCGCCGCGGCTCCGCGTTGGGTTCCCGGCGTCGGCTTGCAGGGGGCTGTTCAAGCTGGCGGGGAACCTACCGGTAAACACTGCAACACAACGCCAGAGCACACAGCAAAATGAGTTCAAAGTCGATTTCACTTCCTTGGAAAATTATCTACTGCACATGAACACGCTAGCAAATAAGGCCAGCAGCCACGTCGTTTTAGCTCGCCGCCACCATGGACAATGACGCATAATGGTGTTACCAAGTAGAAGCGCTAGACTGCCTCGACATCACTGATGTTGGGAAATAGAGGACGAGAGAATAGTTCCCTCTTGTACCTTCAATTCTCCCATCCCTCGAAACCAGACACCAGACTAGTGGCGGTGCAGTCAGTGCGATTGGGAGCACCATCAAAGCAATATTGGGCTGCGATGCTACGCGGGACTAATAAAAGGCATTTCAGGCGAGACATTGCTTCTCAAGGGCGGAGCATCTGCCGTCGGCCCTGACAATGACAACCTGATAATCATACCCACACAGAATGCATCGCATGATGATGGTGGTTGTTTGAATCGCATCTGCCGCGACACGATATTGCAGTTCTCTGGCATCCTCTCGGCACAGCCCTGTTGGGCCTTCCGCAGCACGCGCCCGCAACGCATGCACGCTGACTGTCTCTCTTCGCTACGCTCCAGGTGGCTGGTGGTGCGCAGTCCGTGGGATTCATCTCAGCCTCGGCGGCGCAGGTCACAGCACACGACACGAAATGAATGTTGCGCTTTGCGTAGCCGATCCTCCCTTTCTCCCTCCCGCTTGGCATCGCACGCCTCGCCGTCCAGCCAGAAATGCGCGGCGGATCTTGGCACGGTCACGCGTGGGACGTCGACGAGGAGGGGGGGGCCTGCGTCCGTTGGCTGGCGCGTAACGACCGCCTCTTTTGCTTTCTCAGCTGGGAAGGGAGGGGCCATGACCAAGCAGCTAGCAACGTGCAGGCGAGGCGGTGGGATGAGTTGCGTATGATTCATCTGCATTGGCGAGAGACGAGTCGACGGCCAGCGATGCGCTGAATGGGTGCCGTCGAGTGCAGTGCATGGCCTCAATGAGCCGCAGGCTGCGCCGCTGTTGGAGGGAAAGGGAGGCGAGGACCAGAGCCCAGCCCACAGCCGACCCTCCCAGGAAGGCCCCTGTTTTCGTGCCATCCAAAGACAGAAGAGAATCTAACCATGAGGTTAACCTTGTTGCCAGCCGCCCGCCACCACCTCCAATGACACAAAGCAAAAATGCACAGTGGCGTTCCAGGCCTTACGCTGCCCCTGTCACCGCTATTAACATGGAGGGCCGCTGTGGCTGGCCTATGTGCGACCATGGGAATGGCCCTGCCACCACCACCGCGTCCACCATCGTCCTGCTTCCCTTGAGCCACCACCGGATTGAATACGGGTGTGCGGAGATGTCGATATGAAAAATCCATCAAACCGGACGCATAGCAATCACCGTAAAGTGCAAACGACGAAGCACATTGCAAGGCTGCGCCGATCATGGTAGGGCTATTCCACGCTGTCCATCAGTACATGAGCAAACATACACGGCATGCCTAACAGCCTTGCTCTGCGCGTGGTTGCAACTACCTGCAGACCATTACCCCAGGCCTCTTTGGCGATGTCGGGCTGTTCCCGTTGGGTGGGCGGTTTTGCCAGGCCCCCCAGTCCTTATCCCAGCCAGCCAGCAGAGCCAGCCCGTCAGCGGAGGCGGAGGTGTTCCCTCCTCCCAAGAACCAGTTGGAAAGGAACGTTTCCGAGTTTTGGATGGACGGACGGACAACTCTTGGCCGCCAAGACTTTCCCAAAGGGCCGGCGCCGCCAGCTGACCAACCACCCGCCGCCCTACAAGTTGCGCCTTGGAACCCCCCCTCCCGCAGCGGACGCCGCGCGCCGTGGACGAAGCCCCGGCACCCTTGTCCTCCCCACGCCTCCTTCCGTCGGAGCCTCTTCGCCTCTGGCGTTTGGGGGCTTGGGGGCCGGCCCGGCTGTTATCTGGTTTTATCTCGGGGCGGCGCTCGTACATTCGCGCGTACATTCGCACCACCACCCCATCAATGTACACATCACTTGGCGATTTGCATGCGGTGAGAGCCTGAAGAGAGAGGGAGAGGAAAAATGACAGCTTGCAGATACCGATGGCGCAAGCACGGCACTTCGATGGCTGATCTTCAACAGCCTCGTCCACTCTGCACAGCTCAACGACACGCCTCTGCCTTTTTCGGGCTGCGCCTCCCGAGATGTTCTGGCATTTGTCACAATCGCACCTCCCTGTCCGTCCCCAGCTCGCTGCCGCCGTGGCGTTTGCGACAACGGACAGGTCCCCAGCTTTTCCCGACGCTTGGCAAAACTACCGAGTGCCCTTGTCACCCGCATACATATGCCCAGCGACCCAGGCCTTTGTCTCGGCTTCCCGAGTACGCCAGAGACGGCCCATGTGCTGCTTCGCCTATCTTTCCCGTTTTGCGCCGAGATCTGCGTTTCTTGGGTTGGCAAGAACGTGGCTGTTACGGTGCTTACCCCGCGGAAACCGTTGTGGGAAAGCCGAGAGCCGTTGCAACGCGGAAAGCTTGGTTGGTAATTTTAATCCTTTTTTCTTGTTTCATTGTGGAAGTGGCTGAAAATTCTAGCAATGTACGTGATCATCATGGCAGTGAAAACATGTCCCGGCATCTCCCGTTTTTTTGTGTTTCCCAGCCCTCGTGTCCTCCGGAACCCGATCCTTTCCAGCTCTATGCGCGCGCGCGTTTTTCGTTCTTCTTCCATCATCTGCTCCCATCCGCAATAGTAAAAACAAAAGACGAAGAAATTCAGGGCCTCAACTCCGTGACGCCAGTGCCATGCAGCCCCAGTCGACTTGCGAGCCCCCACATCCACCAAACAGCGCTGCGAACCAGGATATATCACCATGGGCAAAAAAAGTCTGCTTCCAAACAGTACTGAAGTCGCATTTCTTGCTCAAGACGCTTCACATCTGCCGGCAAAGATGAGTTTGCCTGCTTTGGATCCAACATGCCCCGGGGGTCTCGTGTAGAAATGTCTGCAAAGGCTAATAGAAGGATTGTTGTTCTTGTTCTTGTATAGCAACCGCAACCCCACGTCCAGTGTTGGTGGTGCGTATATACAAAAGATTTAGTTGTACGTGCGGGACAGGTTGCGGAGGTACCAGTCGACGAGTTTGCGGCCGACCTTGGCCTCGGAGATGTGAATCAGGTCTCCCTGCAGGGCGTAGTCGAGGTCGCTGACGTTGACGAGCTCGCCCTCGAGCAGGCCCTGGTCCTGCCAGCGCAGCTGCTTGGTGCGCTGCTTGGTGACCATGAGCCAGGACCGGAGCTCGTCGGGCTTGACCTCGAGGAAGCCGGCAAGCTTGTTGAGGTCCATGGTGGTGTAGAGGCGGAGGTAGGACTTGATGGTGGGGCTCCACATGTTGGTCTTGACCTCGTCCATGAAGACGGCGAGGTGGTGCTCGACGGGGTCGAGGTTGGCCTCGGGGTTCTCAAAGTCCGGGACGACGGGGGAGATGAACTTGGGGCAGGCGGCGCGGAAGAGCTCCTCGAAGATGGGGAGCGACTCGGGCCCACCGCGCTGCAGCTTGAGCAGCTGGTCGCCGTACTTTTCGCGGAGCGCGGTGTGGATGGTGTCGTCGAGGCGGGTGGGGTGGAAGGCGACGCAGATGGCGATGAGGG
This sequence comes from Cordyceps pruinosa, assembly GCA_003025255.1. NCBI lineage: Eukaryota > Fungi > Ascomycota > Sordariomycetes > Hypocreales > Cordycipitaceae > Cordyceps > Cordyceps pruinosa. The sequence goes on from LUFD01000026.1 coordinate 9,601, forward strand.
CGTACATCTGCTCGTTCTTCTTGGTGATGGAGTCGTACTGCGCGCTCTTCTGGAAGTTCTTGGTGCGCGACACGTAGACGAGGATGTGGCTGAACATGCGGATGGCGTCGGCGTAGCGGTGCATCATCATGTACGAGAAGCCGACGTAGTAGTACGTGGTGAAGTGCGCGGCCATGACGCGCGCGAACATGGCCTTCTTGTTGAGCTCGATGTCGTCGAGCGTCTTGAGGGCGAGCCCGAAGTCGCCCATCAGGCAGTGCACGCGCAGCAGGCCGATGATGGAGAAGTAGCCGAGCATGCGGTACAGGTTCTTGGCGCCGTACTCGCCGGCGACGGCGGCGGGGTCCTCGTTGCGCTTCATGGCGGCCAGCTGCTCGGTGATCTGCGAGCGCTGGATCAGCGAGTAGAGCACGTTGAGCACGCTGTAGCAGCCCCACGTGTTGGGGTTCTCCTTGAGGATCTGCAGCTCCTCGTCGTTGTTGGCCTGGCGCGCCAGCCGCAGCCGGTACGACGAGAACGAGTTGAACTGGTAGATGAACTCGTCAATCACGTCCCACGCCCAGTAGTACTAGAGGAGATGGTGTTAGTTGCTGTTGCTTGTTTCGTTTCCCGATTGGCTCGAAGTGTGCTGCGTGGTTCCGGGCATGTCTGGTACGAACCGAAGGGGGCTCGAGATCGACGGGGCCGTCCGAGTTGAGGATGAAGTGGAACAGGCTGCAGTACGAGTCGTAGCTCTGGAACTTGACCTCGAGCGGCGCGGAGAAGTCGAGGGGCTGGGCGGCCTGCACGAGGCGCGCCTGGATGTCGTCGGTCTGCGGGATGCTGTTGGTCTGGCTGAGCTCCTCGCCGTCCTCGTACTGCACCTGCTCGCGGTAGTCGTTGACGAGGGCCTCCTCCTCGACGTCGCTGTCGACATCGATGGCGCGGGGGGGCGCGGCGTTCTGGTAGGTGGCCATGCTGGGTGGTGGCAGGGAGGCGGTGGGGGAGGGATTTCGCGAAACGCTCGTCGTCGTCGTCGTCGTCGGCCAGCTATCGAATCGAGCCGTGAACTGGGGATTGAGGGGCAGGCAACACCGAAATTTTGCGCTGCTGCGTACGTGGGAGGGGCCCGCGATGTCTGGCTGCGAAATTTCGTGCCTGGTTAGGGCTTGTGGTGCGAATATTCTGTTGGCCCCCATAGCTACACTGCCTAGCTGCATATCTGATGCACGTATCGAGTGCCAGCGTGGTGGGGCATCCTTGACGTCGAGGCGGGGCGTCTGGCAGGTGCAGGCCTGTAAGATCTGCTGCTGAACCATGTAGACACGAATATATCCCCTTTCCAGAAATATCCTGCATTATTCATTCTGACGAGTTGTGCTAGCTCCAATCAAAGAGTCAGCCTGAAAAGCCTACTTCCTTATTCGTGGTGGGCGGCTACTTGGGCTCTCTGGTGGGGAAGTGAAAAAGAGTCATACCTAAGGCGATGACAAAAGCCTTGGAACCAGCCTGAGGCGAGCTTAAGTGCAACCAGTTGAGCCTCCTCTCTAGACGAATATTGGCGTATATCTAAGAACGAGCATATTCGAAACTTCCTGACTCTCATTTTCACTGCTTTTCATTTAGCGCTTTACGCATTTTTTCTTGCTCGTTCCTATGCACATCACAAGCCGTCATCATGCCCGTCGTCACACCTGAAAAGCTTGCAGGCCTGCAACGGCAGTCCCAAGATATTCGCAATGTCAGTGGCAGTAGTCGACATGCGACGGACCAGAAGCTCACATCCTCCTAGATCTGCATTCTAGCCCATGTTGACCATGGCAAGACCTCCCTCACAGACGCCCTGCTGGCCACAAACGGCATCATCTCACCGAAGCTCGCCGGCAAAATCAGATATCTAGACTCGCGGCCCGACGAGCAGTCCCGCGGCATCACCATGGAGTCCTCCGCCATCTCGCTCTACTTCTCCATGCTGCGCCGGTCCGCGCCGGACGCCGCGCCGGAGCCCCGGGAGTACCTCGTCAACCTCATCGACTCGCCCGGCCACATCGACTTCAGCAGCGAGGTGTCCACGGCGTCGCGCCTGTGCGACGGCGCCGTCGTCCTCGTCGACGCGGTCGAGGGCGTCTGCAGCCAGACCGTCACCGTCCTGCGCCAGGCGTGGACCGAGCGGCTCAAGCCGCTGCTCGTCGTCAACAAGATGGACCGCCTGGTCACGGAGCTGAAGATGACGCCCAACGAGGCGTACCTCCACCTGAGCAAGCTCCTGGAGCAGGTCAACGCGGTCCTCGGCAGCTTCTTCCAGGGCGAGCGGATGGAGGAGGACCTCAACTGGAGGGAAAAAATGGAGGAGCGCGTAAGCGCGGCCGCCGCTGCGAAGGCCTCCAGCAACGACGACAACACGGACTCGATTGACCTGGAGTTTGAGGAAAGGGACGACGAGGACATCTACTTTGCGCCGGAGAAGAACAATGTCATTTTCAGCACAGCTACAGACGGTTGGGCGTTTACGTGCCGTCAGTTTGCCAGTCTCTACGAAAAGAAGCTTGGCATCAAGCGCGGCATTCTGGAAAAGGTTCTCTGGGGGAACTTTTACTTGGACCCCAAGACGAAGAAGGTTCTGGGGCCGAAGCATCTCAGGGGCCGCAATCTGAAGCCCATGTTTGTACAGCTGGTCCTGGAACCTGTATGGACGGTATACCAGGCCACTACGGGCGGTGACAACGGCAAAGGCGACCCGGCGCTACTAGAAAAGGTCACCAAGTCTCTCAACATCACCATCTCGCCGCACGTCCTCCGAGCTCGCGACCCTCGACTTCTCCTTACGACTGTATTCGCATCTTGGCTGCCACTATCCACCGCACTGTTAGTGTCCGTCATTGAATCTCTGCCATCCCCGCCTGCGGCGCAGCAAGAGCGTATGCCGAGGGTTCTGGACAGCTCACCCGGTGCGGCAAGCATCGATCCCCGGATCCGCGACGCCATGACGACGTTCAAGCACGGAAAATCGGACCCGGTGGTGGCATACGTCAGCAAGATGGTTTCCATCCCGCAGAGCGAGCTGCCTGAGAATAAGCGCAAGGTTGGTCAGATGACCGGCGAGGAGGCACGAGACCTGGCGAGAAAAAAACGCGCCGAAGCCGCTCGAGCGCAGGCGGCGCTGGAGGCAAACGGAAACGGTGTCGGGTCCCTGACACAAGCTCTTGGGGAGGTTGATCTCGACGGCCACGTCCCTACCGCGGAGGAGAAGGAAAGCGACCCTGAGCACCTGATTGGATTTGCCAGAATCTACTCCGGGACGATATCCGTCGGCGACAAGCTCTACGTTGTTCCCCCGAAATGGTCCCCAGCCGAGCCCAATGTCGAGCCGAAGCCGCAGGAGATCGAGGTCAGGGCACTATACATGCTCATGGGCCGAAGCCTGGAAGCCCTTACCTCTGTTCCAGCCGGTGTCGTCTTTGGCATCGCCGGTCTGGAAGGCAAGATCCTCAAATCCGGGACCCTGTGCAGCAAGCTCGAGGGCGCCGTCAACCTGGCCGGCGTCAGCATGGCCGGCCAGCCCATCGTGCGCGTCGCGCTCGAGCCCGTCAACCCCGCGGACCTGGACAAGATGATTGACGGTCTGCGCCTGCTTGTCCAGAGCGACCCGTGCGCCGAGTACGAGCAGTTCGACAGCGGCGAGCACGTGCTCCTCACGGCCGGCGAGCTTCACCTCGAGCGCTGCCTGACGGATCTCAAGGAACGCTTCGCGCGCTGCGATATCCAGGCGGGCGCCCCCATCGTACCGTACCGCGAGACCATTGTCCGCGCGGAGGAGATGAAGCCGCCTGCGAACAAGGACCTCGGCCGCGGCGTTGTCGTCACGGACACCAGCTCCAAGCAGGTCACGCTGTCCATTCGCGTCCGCCCGCTGCCTGAAAACGTCACCGACTTCCTCAACAAGCGCGGCGACTCCATCAAGAAGGTGTACAATGAGCGCTGGCAGCTACATACCGGCGACGAGGCGGGGAGCACCGAAGAATCGTTTGCTGTTGATCGCGCCGTCTCGTCCCAGACATTACTGTCCTCCGATGAGCTTAAGAAGCAGCTCCAGAAGGAACTGGAAACGGGCAAGGGCCGCGACGTCTGGAAGAACGTTGCCGACCGCATCGCCGGGTTCGGGCCGCGCCGGACAGGTCCGAACCTCCTCATCGACGCTACCAAGGACGGCGTCCTCCCTCACGTGTTCGCGGCAGCAGACACGAAAGACACGCCGCCGGCCGTCGGGGAGGCCCTGCAGCCCAGCCACCTGGCGGACAAGATCACCTACGCCTACCAGCTCTTCCTCGCGCAGGGCCCGCTCTGCGGCGAGCCGATCCAGGGCGTCGCCGTGTTCGTGGAGGACGTCGCGCTGCACCTGGCCGAGGACGACGCGTCCGCGCGCGACAAGCTGGGCCGCCTGACGGGCGAGGTCATCAAGGCGTTCCAAGCCGGCGGGCGCGCGGGCTTCCTGGACTGGTCGCCGCGGCTGCTGCTGGCCATGTACAGCGTGGAGATCCAGGCGTCGACCGAGGTGCTCGGGCGCGTGTACGACGTGCTGACGCGGCGGCGCGGGCGCGTCGTCTCCGAGACGATGAAGGAGGGCACGCCCTTCTTCACCGTGCAGGCGCTGCTGCCCGTCGCCGAGAGCTTCGGCTTCGCCGACGAGATGCGCAAGCGCACGAGCGGCGCCGCACAGCCGCAGCTGCTCTTCGCCGGCTTCGAGATCCTCGACGAGGACCCCTTCTGGGTGCCCTTCACCGACGACGACCTCGAGGACCTCGGCGAGCTCGCGGACAAGGAGAACGTCGCCAAGCGCTACATGGATGCCGTGCGCAGGAGGAAGGGCCTGCTGGTGGAGGGCCGCAACGTCGCCACGGACGCGGAGAAGCAGAAGACGCTGAAGAGGTAAAAAGAAAGGGGGGATGCGTGTGCGTGCCTGCCCGCCTGGGCTTGACGGCGGTGCGACGATGTCGTCGTCGTGGTGCGGCCAGGCAGCGGCGGCACGGGAGCGCCTTGCATTGGCAGCCTTCCGCAGTCGCACAAGTAAAGGGATCGCATGGTAAACGAGATGATGTATAAATCGGGCGAGTTTTTTTTTTTTCCTCCCTCTCTCTCTCTTCGCCTTCTGCAACGGGCCGCGCGAGGCGTCGCGCCGAGCCCTGTGCGACCAACCCGTGGTGAGGCGTACGACCCGCGAGAGAAGAGAGAGCCCGCCAGGTTTTGTTCCATAGTGACACCCGCCCAAAATAAAAAGAAGAATCAACTCACTAGCCGGCTTCCCCCTTTTTGTTGTTCTTGAATGTGCCAACCCGTCCAAGAGCCGTGGTGCAAGGCGTCAACTCGGGAGCGCGTGCCCTCGCCCGCTGGGCAGAAGTAGGCGGCCAACCAAACCCGCCGCCTTCCGCCTCCGCTGCCTTTCTTTCCTTGTCCTTGTTTTTGCCTCTGCTGCAATTGCCGTTCTTGCCGTACAAATAGCCTCTCACCCACGACGCCTTCTTGTCTGTTTCTCTTCTCCCTCGAACCCATATACTCTGTGAAATCCCGTACCTTCTCTCCGCGGTCCTCTCGCCCACACAACAAGGACGTCATGGACCACACGATACGCTTCGGGACGCTGCTCGCGAGCCTCGAGGGCGCGCACGGGCTGGCCTTCCCCGCGAGCGGCAGCGACGACGACCCGCACGAGCTCGACATGCCGGCGTTTGAGCGGCGCGTGGCGGCGCTGGAGCGCGCGGTCGGCGGCATCACGGCGCCGCCGCCGTGGGACCTGCCGTCGTGGAACGGCCTCGTGTGGCGGCTGTGGCGCGTGCGCTCC
>LUFD01000027.1:0-24677 GCA_003025255.1 Cordyceps pruinosa
ACCCTAACCCTAACCCTAACCCTAACCCTAACCCTAACCCTAACCCTAGATAACGTTATAAGTGTTCTGTAAGAAATAGATATGCTATAAGCCTACCCGGTCTAAATAGGCAAGCTAGTTAGTAAAATTCTATCGCGGCCGCGATGGAGGGTTACGCTGGTCGGCGAAGTTTTGCTTCGCCGACTGGCCGGAAGGTTCCGTTTTACTATTAGTAGACATCTACTGCATAACAAGGCCGTGTAAGTAGAAGATTACCGACCGAAGAGCCTCTCGATACTCAGCACCAAGAAAAATACAGCCGACTTATTCGCATGGCGGCCGTTAATATCAGAATGACAAACCCGAAACTTCGGCTCCTGGACGGCCTCCAAGCTCCGGGCCTGTCATGACATTCCTAGGCTTGCCGTCGTCCCGCATAGCTCAGATTATTGCATCGACTGGAATCGATGGTATTATTATCGATTGCGAACATGGAAACATTAGCGATCATGAGATGCACGATGCAGTCATTTCTATTTCTGCGCAGGGTGTCTCGCCCTTGGTGCGCATTAGAGACAAGCATCCGGATCTTATCAAGCGTGCCTAGATGCTGGGGCGCATGGTATTGTCGTACCCATATCAATAACGGCTGAGGCTGCACAGGACATCGTCAGGAACGCCAAATTCCCTCCGCAAGGCGTGCGCAGTCAGGGATCAGCATTTCCTGGATTTTCGCTTGGCGTTGGCATTGCAACGTATATTAAGACCGCGAACGAGACACTCATTACTTGCGTTCAAATTGAATACCTGTTGGTAACGTCGATGCCATCTGTGCAGTTCCCGGCATTGGTGAGTAGACTTGTGCCCGACGTCTTCTGTTCTAACAGCAAGACAGACATGGTATTCATTGGTCCCAACGACCTCGCGCTCTCACTCCTTGGCTACACCCCCGCGAGAGGCGACGAGCTTGAGTTTATTGATGCCATTGAGAAAATCGTGAAGGCGGCAAGAACTCATGGTAAATGGGTAGGCCGGCTGTCAAACGATAGCGCCACGGCCAGAGCAGATCTGATGGTATTTGACACTGTTGCTTTGGGTTATGACATCCGCGCTCTCCAGAGTTGGTACAAATCCGAGCTGCACGTTCTCAAGCAAGATTAAGAAAGAAAAGTTATGGTTGACAACTATGAACATTAAAATATAGCACGGATTTGGCATATTATAAGCAAGGTAGTCTCCGCCGCGGCCAACTCTTCTTGCAGGTATCTTCGGTGGCCGCAGAAAATTAGCAAACGCATGTTGACTTTTACTAATAACCTCACCTATTTATATGAACAATTGATAGCTGTAACTGCTAATTGAGTACTAAAGGCACACGATTTTTCACGCGATTGAACGGCTGAAGGTGCTGCTGAGCTACCAGGTGATAAGCAACAGAGGCTAGACAGGCGAGAATAAAAATTTCCAAGTCAAGAGAAAAATAGGAGCCTGGGTTAGATAGGCAGGGCTATTAGCAAATACCAATATCGATTAGATAAATTTCAGCGGCTATATACGGTGCAATAATAAGCAGTTCACATTAATTCGTTGAACTCCCGCCTACTTGACGGGCAAGAGCATCCAGACATTTGACCAATTCCTTCTCGGTTGTGGCACATGCAAATACAAAAAAGTCCGCTCTCACAATGGCGAATTTGGTCTTTTCTCCTAGACGCTTCACTAAGGCGTTGGCGTCATACCCGCCACAGCGCTTGTACTCTGGCGTCGTCACGTCAAACGTCCGTGGTGTGTAGAAGTCGAATTTCCCCGGTGGCGCTACTTCCTCTGCCAAGTGGCCTTCCGCATGAGGATAATACAACACAATCGAAGCCTTGCTCAACACGGCTGGAGGGAGCGACGCACGTTCAAGGGCGCGACTGGCCTGGGATATCCTCTGCCCGCACTCTGGCCCGTCGCATATGACCAGCAGCGTCATTGCGGCGGAACAGCCGAGAAGGGAGTCCGACAGCAGGACGCGGCCGGTGGTGCCATGCGTTACGTAGATCTGGGCCATTCGCACGCCGCCGCGGTGCTTTTTGACGAAAAATCCGTCTCGAACATCGGTCATGCCCTGACGCTCAACCTGGACGAGCGGGTCTATTGCGTTGGAGAGCCTCACGGAACGATCCATGCGAGTTTTGAGTCCGTAGCCGAGTCGAGCGACCATGTTTGGTGGCGCGGAAGACATTTGGCCGAGCTGAATGGACAGATACGCAGTAGTATCCACGCTTTGCCGCCTCTCGCGTGTCCACGCCTCCAACAATGCCTGTGCCCAAGACGGCATGGGTTGGTTTGGGGGGAATTGATTCACCAAGAGGGACAGTCGCCATGCAAGTTGATGGGCGTCACGAAAACCGCTGGCGATGCCTTGGCCTGCGAATGGAGGAAACACGTGGGCAGCGTCGCCAATGAGGATCGTGCGTTTGTCGAACCATCGGTTCACAACCTTGTGCGTGCATCGGTACGGGCGGCAACGCAGGACGCTGATGCAGTCGCGTGGATATTGCACAGGCTGCTCAAATTCAACGCCGCGGCGTCGATCTCCTTGTAGGGTCACCATCGGGAGGATGTGCTGCCAGAACGACGCCTCCGACTCGTCTTCGTTGATGACGGTCTCGCAGCGAAACTCGTGCCGCCACAGTTGTTCTTTGTGCGGGCCAAATCGTCCACCAGCTGCTGGGAGGCCGGGTGGGCAGCAGAAATGCCAACCCTTGGGCCAGAATAAATCGTACACCTGCTGCGGTGTGTACCCTAGTGACCAAAGAGCAAACTCGGGATGGGATTCTGGTGTAGGAATGGAGAGCTTAAGGTTGGCCGCGATGCTGGTTCCGTCGTAAAAGTGAAGCCCTGGTTCCTGCTTAATGCCGCTGGTGGGTTCTAGGAACTGCTTCCTTACGACACCAGCCTTCCCGTCTGCGCCGATTAGCCACTGGCCCTCGACTTCATGGACTACATTGGACGTGTCCCGGAACTGAATGCGTGGCGGCTCTTCGCTGACTCGAGCTATAACAGTAGAGCCCGTCCAAAGTTGGCAGCAGGATGAGGCCTGGATTCTCTCCCGCAGAATCTTTTCCAGGCGAGGCTGCATTTGAAGTAGTCCTTCTGGCACCGCCTGCTGCAGTGCGTTCGTCGCACCAGATCTCAACGTCAGAAAAGGAGGCGCGCCGTATGAGCTGCGATGGAATATCACGGACTCGGCGGCGTGGCCAACGTAGTCCAGCTCCTCGCCAATGCCCAGGTCATAGAGAATGCGGACCGCATCCCCAGTGAGGTAGACCCCCCTCGGATCTGCTGTGATTTCAGTTTCCTTTTCCAAGATAATAGTCTGAAATCAAGTCAGTAAATTTTACCGTTAAGCTGCCTACGAATGCGTACCTCGACGTTGAACTTGGCCAATGCCAGCGCCAGGCACAGTCCTGCTGGACCTGCCCCGACGATGATGACTTGGCATTTGGACACCATGACGACCGTCTCTTGGTGGTTTGTTATTGCATGACACAGATGGATTGTCTGGTCAATTTGCTAAATATTAGTATTCCAGATCGACCCATCGGCCTAATTTCAGCATTGGTAATTTTGTTTCAGGGTGCTCTCAGCTCGGACAGCAGCTGGCTAACCCAAAGTTTTCGAAGGCCCCGCATGGACCTAGGATTCCGTTGCCGTATACTAATGGCTGCAGCACCTGAGACATGGAGGCCTTTCTGCGGGTAACAGAATATACTTTGATAATAAAGAGTTCTCGCTCTGAGCGCAATCGCAGCATCATCAGAGGCGGTCCTCGGCTACCTGCAGCTTACTGTGCTAGGAGCTCCGCTTAGACCTTGCCCAGTAGGAAGGAGGTAGCTTTGGCTGCTTTGTTGAAGCGGAAAGGTTCTGGCAATTGATTTGAAGCGTTTTGCACTGATATCGAGCAAAAAGAAGCTGCGCCGCGACGGCAAATGCAGGCAGTGGTTGAAGCCTATGGCAGTGACGTCTACGATTGCCTCAACAACAACTGCAAGGCAGGCAGCCCTGCGCATTGTTCATAAAATCCCCCACCATGATCCGGTTCTGGTTTGAAGAATCGTAAAAATATATAAATATAGCGTTATGAAAGCAAGTTTTACATATTGGTAAATTATCTAAGTCGCTATTCGTTGGGAGGCAACTGCCGCCGATGTACGGTCGAAGTACAGATTTTAGTCATGCCCATTCACTAGAATTGGGCCAGCACAAAAAGGAGAATCAGGCTTCGAAAGTATCTCAGCCATCGCCTCGTCAAAACTAACGAGTGCGCTCAACACCCACGAGCGCGACAGAAACTCGTAGCCCGGGCGCTGGCTGTTGTAGCTGCAGATAAGCGTCAAGTTGTCGTCGCGGCCACCGACTCCTGGCCAGACCTCAACCATGATTACAAAGCCGGTATCTAGTGGTTTGTACGGAGGCAACACGTTCGAGTCGTGGTGGAACAAAGGCAGGTCTGGGAGTTGCGATCCCGCCCCGGCAGATTCTGCTTGTTCCAAGTCATGGATCTGCAGGACCAAGCCCGTATCGGCTCTGTCCATGCCCACTTGGGCCATTTCCAGGTTGGGGCATGGCATCGCGATGTGACGTAGAAGCTGTTGATGCTGTTTAGAGAGGAGGCTGCAGACATCCCTGTTGGTCTTCTTGTCTGCCCGAATTTGCGAAATCGGCACCATTGTCGGGAGACCTGCGAGCAGAGGCCCGATGGTCCGCCGGGCCGCGTCGGAGTAACGTCCATGGACGGCTGTAGTAAACTCAACGTAAGTAGGAGCGGTGCCACTGCTCTCTGCATGTGAGCTGTTCGAGCGGAGAGTTTGGCTCAGCATTTTCGTCCAAGCCGCCTGGACGACTGCCTGTCCTGACATAGGCAAGCCGGAGTTCGTGTGACCCATAAGCTCATTCAATGTAATGCGAGACTGAATCGAAAACCGGCGCATATGGGAGCTGGATGGGTACAGTTGGTAGTGAAGATCGTCGTACTCTCGTGTCAACGAAGCGCGCGGACGCAGACGTCCCGTCCGAAACACGGGTACGTTGGCATACCGCGACATGAGGAACAAGATGGTGTCAAGCCAGTCCGCCGCCAGGTGATCTTCGACCGCCGAACGGAACGGCAGCAACTTGGTGTTGAGAGTCATGCCTTCGTACTCGGCGGCCACAGCGGCACGGAAGAGTCGGAATGCAACGCCATCGTAAATGGCGTGGAAGAGCGAGAAGACTATGACGCAGTGCCGCTCATCGAGTGATTGCACATACGCCACCCGAATGGATGGCGTGTCCAACGTCAGCGACTGCTCGGCATCCTCCTGCACCAGGGTGAGCTTTTCCTTCCACACAGCGCTGTTGGCTAAATGTTCTGTGTCGCCCTCAACGTAGACACTGCGCGTCTGCAGCGCGGCGCGCGGCGTTTCAGGCGACAAGATGACTTGGGCGAATTCGGCCAGCGGGTGCTGGGTTGGCGCGAAGACAGTGCGAAAGATCTCATGCCGGCCAACCACTGTCTCGATGGCGCGCTGCAGACGGTTGTTGTCCATTCCTGGCGGCACTTGGTACAGTACATGGTCAATCTGCGGCTTGCCCTGGTAGCGTTGCGAGTCGTTGTAGGTGGGATCAGTAGCCAGGTACAAGAGCCGGGTTTGTATACCCGTGGCTGGCAGTACTTGTTCGATGTCACTCTCCCGCAGATTGAGGTTTTTCGCACACTCGCTGCGGCAATGGTAGTCATAGTGCCAGATTTTGGCCTCCACATCGAGCTCATAGATGGCATCCTCGTCATCGACTGAGATGGATTTCAGGTGCTCTGTGCGCAACGAGACAGACGTCGCCTCGTCCGGGGCCATTATGTCGGGGGCTATGATTTCAAAAGCCTTTTGCCCTGATTCGGATTCAATGCTTTGACAGCTGCCGCTTCCCTGGCGTACTGTGTCAGTGGTGCCCCTTGGCCACTCTGAATTCGAGGCGGCATTGCCTGCCTTGCTGGTGGCGCCCTTCTGTTGTCCTGAGTTTGCGACGCCTTTGGGGGTCTTGCTGGCCAACTTTTTGTCAACCTGGATGATGATGTCTGCAATACTCGACGCGGACAAAATATCCATGATTGTTAGACCCAAGACACCGGCCGCCCTCAACACTCGGAGAAGGGTCATGGCGCGTATGCTATCCAAGCCAATGTCGGATGTTGGGGTCTCAGGAAGATGGTTGCGTACACCATCTCCCACAGCTTCTGAAAGGCCCCTGTAAACTAATTCGTCTGCGTCACTCGCTGCACTCTCGCCCCCTGCGGGTGGACCATGCTTTGCGTTTGGTGGCTTTGCAACAACAGTGCCTGACTTGGAGGACAACCGCGGTTGAAGATCCTCCTCGGCAGAATCAATATCAGCGTCTTCGTAGGATGTCATCTTCGAGTGAAGTCCATTGGCCCCGTTCACGCCATTGATCCCATTGGCTCCATTGAGGCTGTTGACGGCATTTTCGCGCTTAGTAGGCTCTGGCAAGATTGGCAGCTGTTTCTGCGCCGTGTCTCCCTCTTCTATGGAACGTGTCAACTCCCTCCGATCAACCTTGTCATTTGGCGTTCGCGGCAGGCTGGTAACGACATGATAGCTGGCTGGACACATCCACGGTGCAAGACGATCGCTGGCTTGCCGCTGGCACGCAATCTTGACGCTCTCCTCTGCCACACCATGGCCACTTCGAAGCACTAAAAAGGCAGCCAAAACGGTCTTTCGCACAACCACAACCGCCGCCTCCCGCACATGAGCCACGCCAAGTAGACACGACTCAACTTCGCCCAGCTCCATTCGCCTGCCGTTAATCTTGACCTGGTCCAGGGTAAGACGGCCGAGTATCTCGATCTTGCGCTGGCCGTCGCTAGTCCACACCACGCGCGCCTTGTCACCGGTGCGATACAGACGTCCCAGAGTAGCGTGCGTCACAAATGCTTGGGATGTTTCCACGGGGCGGTTTAGATAGCCACAGCTTAGCTGCGGACCGCCAATAGCGAGTTCACCAGGAACACCAGCGGGCAGCTCGCGCACGGATTCAGACAGCGGGTCAATAATAACAATGATGGCGCTCGGGAGCGCAGTTCCAATGATACTCCCACGAGTAGTGATGGATATGTCCTCGGTGGCGACGACAATAGCCGTTTCCGTCGGCCCGTAGCCATTGATGAGATGACGGGTTGGTTGTCCGCGTTTTGTTGAACTGATAGCATGTTTCTGGCCAAAGTTGTTGACAACCTGCTGATGCAGCATCTCGCCGCCCGCGACAATGGTCTGCAGCGTGGGTAGATTCTCAGGTCGTAGTATAACGGCCAGACTTGACACAGTTGTTGTAGCCGTCGCGCGCAGTCGATTGATAGTGTCCTCGACATCCGTCAGTACCAGGCTCCGCTCCGCGAGACAGAGTGTGCCGCCACGGAGAATAACGTGGAGTACGTCGAGCTGGTACGCGTCGAAGCTAGGGAGGTTCATCACGAACCATCGCAGCCGCGGGCCGGTGGGCAGATGTGCTGCGCGGCTAGCGAAATTCGAAATAGAGGCAACCATGGCCCGATGCGGGACGAGGACGCCCTTGGGCTTGCCTGTTGAGCCACTGGTGAAGATGACGTAGGCGACATCGGTTGGAGCTGGCACAGACAGCGGTCGCATAACCGGCGCCGTGGAGATTCGACTTTTCCTCCATTTGCTAACATCGTCGAGGTCGATCCATATAAATCGATCGGAATGTCCTGGACGCGAATGGCCGCGGCCGGTCGGAAGGGTGTTCGGGCCTTGGCCAATCACTGGCACGGCGTTGAGATCTCCAAGGACCTCCAGCATGCTCTCAGCCGGTCGATCGACGGCCAAGGGGCACGCCGCGTACCCAGCTTTCAATACGCCAAGAATGGCAATGATCAGTTCCGGGCAGGTCGGCAGCAGTATTGGCACAGCGCGCTGCTGCCCAACCATGGGCTTCCAGTCAGCGTAGTGTTCAATCTCAGCGAGCTGCTCCGCCAGCGCCGTGGCTCTCATGTGCACGTCCTTGTAAGTAAGACTCTCTACACATTCGAGCGAAGATTCTTCGTCGCGGTAGAGATACTCGATGAGGACATTATCTGGGCGACTCGCGACTTGGTTCTCAAACGCGGTATGCACAAGCGCTGCGTTGTCGGCGCTGATGGCATTGGTGGGATGCATGGTGTTCAATTCCTGCGATGCCTCCAGTCCAATGCCGACGTTGAAGCGGCTCAGTAATGTTGTCTGGGGATTATGTGAGGTCAGAAAGGACGCAGCCAGCTTGAGCAGATGGGTTCCAGCATCAAGCGGACCGTGGCTGGCCCGAAGCCTCATCAACAGACTGGTAGTAGACAAAACCTTGTCGTAGGCGACCGTGAGATGCAGCGCGCCACTTGACGGTGGGATGCCAGCCGTTATTCCGTCTCTTGACACTGCAAGGGAAAAGTGGTCACCATGCAGACCATTGATGTTTTGTTTTGTTAGGTTCGGTGAACTGCGGTTCTGCTCAGATGCACTTCCAGGTGACAGATTGATATTGGCGAGGTATCCCCCGGCGGGCAGATGCACGGGAAAAGAGGGTTGCGCAGTATCAGCGATTGCCGCGATGAACTGGGCGAACGCGCGCACAACTGCGTCGCCATCTTCACGTAGGCTCTCAATGTGAGTCTTCACCTCGTGGTAAGTGCTGGTGGCTTTGCTTCCCGTTACCTCCGTCCCCAAGTAAGGAACCTGGGTCAGCGGCGAGGCCATGTCAACATGGCCGTTCATGGCTGCTGAGTCTCGTTATCAAGGTATGCTAGTCAAAATGACAAGGCGTGTTAAAAAGCGCCCATGCCCAAATTGAGTCGAAGTAACTTAGATTGTGTGTAGTAATGAATTCGGCAGCGGCGATCAGAAAACCGAACGGCCATACCAGCTGACCATACCAGCCGACATACAGTTCCGGTGTAAGTTTTGTGAAGAATAATAGAGCAAGACTAGTCTGTTCTTGCAGCAAAGATTTCCTATTGTCCTAACAAGTTCTGGTCAGGCACCCGAACTACTAAAAATAGCTTGGCACCCCCTGCCTGTAAGGCTGCAGGTGCACGGAGGGGATACTGTAACTAGATCATGGCCGAGTGGCCGAGCGAACGGCGTGTGCTTCCTGTGTTTCCACTACGAAACGCCAGGGCTGCATCTTGTCAGCCGCACCTGCATCTGCAACAGCAGCTCATGCATCACGGAGTAGCCGATGACACTGGTACCTGACGTTCCCGGTGACAGATCCACCGCGTCACCGCGTCACCGCGTCAAAGCGTCAACGTATTGACTCGTACCAACGCTACAGGCTACACTGGTTTGAGAAAAGCTAAAGTTACTTGCGTTTGGCAAGCAAAGGCTTAGCGAAGTTCTCTGTCCTAATGAGGTGGCCATCACTTCCGCATACGGGCGGCAGGGCCAAGGATGTCGAAGACGTGCTCAAGTTGCCTATAAATGTGGCTGGGACAGCGGCGACTGCAATCTTAGTGTCAAAGTCTGGTTGTTGAATTTATGTTACCTGATTCTTAGTCTTTACGAGTTAATAGTCATGGCTGCACCGCCAAACATCACGTTGCACAATTTGAGCGGTCGATGGCGCATGGTACATTTCCTACTGATGCTCAAAATGATGGAGGGAACACACCCCAGTTTGCTAACTTTTCTCATGCCATCAGAACGCCTCACTCTCGGATCCATATGACGAAATGCTCAAAGCCCAGGGCGTCAGCTGGCTATGGCGCAAAGTACTGGTAAAGTCTGGCGTGGAGCTCTGGATCACGCAAACGACTGAGAACGGCGTCGATCGCCTCGTAATTCTCGGCAAATCGACCAACGGACTTCCTGACAGTAGGGAAGATCGGATTCTTAATGGCACATGGAAGGAGCTGAACTTCCCGATTTTTGGCAAAATTCGCGGCAGCACCCGCTGGATCAAGACTGGCGAGCTGTCCTCCGCATGGCTAGCGGAGGACATGCTCCTGGAGGATGACCGTGTGATCCTCATGGAAACTATCCAGCTCAACATGAATACAGTAACGAAGCAATCCAATGGATTTAGGATGGTCAAGGGGGAGAGGCGCTATGTTCGCCACATTGAAGTAGTGAGCAACAATGGCAAGCTTATGCGTGTGCGGCTGGTGTATGACTATTTAGGTCAGCTAGAATAGTCGGCGTGATCGGAATGCAGTGCGCTTATGACGGAATAATTCACTTGCTCAGAATGCTTGTTGATCATGATGATGTAGTTTTGAGAGACACTGAAATTGCGTGTATTGTGGTGAATGAAGTACAAAGCGGCGTGAGATCCCTTCCTATTCAGCCTCAGCCCAAGAGAGAGGCGCTGAGACTTGTAAACGCCCCCTTTTACACGAATTTTGACAACTTTCCGTCCAAGAAGAGGCGCAAAAGAACAAAACATATGTATTAATTACAACACTTATTATTCTCACAACAAATTTCAAAAGCCCCCCGTTGATCCCTCATTCGCGTCTCAAAAGGAAACAACGGCGCGAGCCTCCTAGGCAGAAGCTGAACTACGGATAAGCAATCCTGGATCCAATGTAAACTAACAGTCATTTAAGCCTGGGAATTGGACAGAGTAACGGGCACGCCAACCACTGGAGTAAGAACTGCGCCAAGTTTTGACTCATACGGTCCGCTCGCAGTAGACGGAGCTGCGCAAGTGTCAAATTGCTGTGCGAGCCGAGCCAGGACGTATGCGCCTGTGTTTAGAGCAAATTTTTCTACACGTCATAGTTAGCGAGTACATCGGATTACTGTCGGTTGCCCTCCCTAAAAAAAAGGGCAATGAAAAAGAACAGCGAGTTGTAGATGTACTTACGGCCGATGCAGATGCGCGGTCCACCGTTGAAGGGGAGATAATCCCAGCCGGGCGATCGGCCTACCCAGCGATCTGGATTCCACTGCAATGCGTCCGGGCCATACAGGTCTTGTCTTCGGTGCATAACGTATGGACTATACTTGAGCGACGTCCCCTTTGGCACGAACACCGGCTTAGTACCATCCGCGCCACCCCCAGTTGGCAGCACTGTGTCTCGGATGGCTTCGCGCGAGTTGATAGGAACCGGCGGGTATAGCCTCAACGTTTCTTTGATCACATTTTGAAGAAAGACACACTCTTTGAGTTGCGCAGCCGTTATGGTTTCTGGCGCACCCGGCATGATGTTGTGCTCGGCCAGTTCGGCTCGTAGCCTTGCCCAGGCGCTCGAATGCCGGCCAAGCTCCAACAAGGCAAAAGACAGCATGCTAGTGGAGGTGTCTATACCAGCAAACAGAAGTTGCACGAGGATATCACGTAGCAGCTCACGGTCATTCGTGCTGGACACCAGCTCCTCCGTAAAGGTCTTTTCCTTTCCAGTAGCTTCGCCGAAGTCTTCTGCTGGATCTCGTTTCTCCTCTGTCCTGGACAATGCCTGGTTGATCCATCCATTCGCAAGCTTTGAAAATATATCACAGGCGTCTCTGAAAGACTTCGACGTGAATAGCCAGTACAAGCTCCCCGTCTGGAGCCTCAATCCGGCAATAGGTTCGATGACATTGAACGCCTCGTTCAACACTGACCACATCTCCTGGCTAGCATCAGTGGAAGACCCGCCATGGGAACCGGTCTCATCCTCAATGCTCCCACCGCAGAAGACCGTTGTGATAATGTCAATGTTGAGGCGACGAATGAGTGGCAGCAGGTCAACCGGCGCTCCCCTCCGCTCACCAGCCCGCGCTACCGCAGAAACGAAGTCTTCAACATTGTTCGTTGTCAGTGACTGGTCATAGGTTGCTGCACTGGCGAATATAGGACGGAGAAGAGCTCTTGCAGTTGCCCATAAACTGCCCTTGCCTTGATGGCTGCTCACAAGAACACCGCGGCCGAGCCAAGGGCCAAGTGCTGGGTAGCGATTGCTGTCCATGTCCCAGTCTCGAAACTTCGTGCTAAGTACCGCCTTTGTGGCAGCAGGCTCGGCGCAAATGATCGGCGGGCTGCCCCATTGGTTATCCGTGTAAATGTAGCAGCCGAGCTCAGCAAAGCGTGTAGTGATGAGGTCGTCGAGAATGTTGCCCCTGTGCGTCACGATCTGCCATTTGCGATCTATGCCAAACGGCAACTTATTGAACGCCAGTGTGAGTGGCTCGCATCCATGTTGTTGAGCCAACCTGCGGCGCGATCGCTGCTGTCTAATGCAACGAGTTACATAGAGACCAAAAATCGTCGCCACAATGAACCCGTACGCCGCTGGAAATGTCATGACGCGTGAAACTGGAGGTCACTGCAAGAATGTGATAGTAAACGAATGGAGTCAAGTTAAGTTACTGATCTGAGTTTCTCTTCGTCAGTGATATTTCTGAAGCAGGGAATGGATGGATGACGCAAGAAGCAACACGTCGTCCGTGTTGGCGTGGCGGCCAATGTCAGGTGGCGGCTGAGAATTACGCTAAGCCGGAGCTTAATATGACCCCTGTGGGACAATGTCTGAGGTTCGGTCAGAACTCCCGATGTCAATGCGTATTGCCGCTCTGGGAGTGAGGTCAGATAACACACCGTTAAACTTTGACCTGTGACGGAGGGGTACGTGGTGCATAGACGAACGCACGGCCACCCGCCCCTGCTGCTTGAGCCTCACGCAAAGTTCCAAAAATAGCTGAGTCTAGAAGTAAACTGTACAAGATTAAGAGAAAGGCCTGACAAAAAGGTTGGCGCACAAACTTCGGGTGCATCTCTGAATACTTTTTCGCAAGTGTTGACTAAGGTAATTTCGCCGCTCAAGAGTTCCAGCTTTCGCGTGGTGAAGAACACGAAATACCTCACCACTATTCAAACGGTACTGGGCAACACATTCTTACAAACTCACTTTACCTTCAAGGTATGTAATAAAAAAAATTGCGCACTCGCAGCTCGAAGCTGTCACTTACACACCTCCCAGCGATGACCGTTCTCCAAGCCACCCAGCAAGCCGTAGTTGTCGGCGCGGAAGATGGCAGTGTCGAGGTGGCAGAGAATATCAAGCTGCCGGAGATTGAGCCAGATGCAGTCTTGGTCAAGGTAGCCGCTGTTGCTCTCAATCCTGTTGACTCTAAAATGATGCACGGCTTTCTTGATCCTGGCTGCGTGCTGGGCCTTGACTTTGCGGGCACCGTCGTTGCGGTAGGCCCGGATCAACCAGCCTGGCGACGCCTGAAAGTTGGTGACCGAGTCTTCGGCTGTACAGATGGATGTGACAGGCGCCGACCGCGCGTTGGCGCCTTCAGCCAATTTACAGCGTGTCGCGGTGAGATACTCATCAAGATGCCAGACGACATGACTTTCGCCACAGCGGCCTCAATGGGCAATGCCATATTCTCTTCCGGTTTTGCGCTCTTCCACTCCCTCCAACTACCGGGGTCGCTCACTGAGTCTTCTGACAAGTCGCACTGGGTCTTGGTCTACGGGGGCGCGACAGCGACGGGAACCATGGCGCTTCAGTTTCTTCGACGGGCTGGACACAAACCAATTGCGGTCTGCTCCAGCCACAATTTCGATTTGGTCAAAAGCTACGGTGCGGAAGCTGCGTTTGACTACAATTCGGAGACGCATGTCAGTGACATTCGAGATCTGACGAAAAATGCGCTGAGCTTCGTATTTGACTGTGTCACCACGCAGTCCAGTGTCATGGCCTGTGCTGAGGCAATTGGAAGGCTTGGCGGCCGCTATACAGCATTGGATCCTTTTGACGAGACACAGGTAATCCGAAAGGCAATCAAGCTAGACTGGGTCTTGACAATCACGCTGATGGGTCGTGGTTGTGTGTGGCCGAAACCATTCGGGTGCGAGCCTGATGAGAGTTTGCTGAAATGGGGGGTACAGCTCGCGGATGTGGCAGAATCTGTGTTGGCCAATGATGCGCATGCTCTCAAGCCTCATCCATTACGCATGATGGAGGGTGGGCTGGAAGCAATTCCATCTGGTATTGACGCCATTCGACAAGGCCAGGTTCGTGGGTTTAAGCTGGTGTACTTGCTGTGAGTTGCGAGGTTTTTTGTGAGGCTGATATCCACAAATGATGGGTCATCTCTCTAGATCTATTATTAGAGAATCTTTGGTTATAGGATTATTGTAATACTCTCTCTACAACCACAATTTGAAAGGATACAACCTCAGATTGAACGAGTTGCAGCTTCGTTGGTTACCATGTCCCTCTGCTGGTTTTCCAGTAGTTCCAAACCGTGTTTCCAACTGACAGTGTTTTAAACTGAGTTTCAATCCTTGACAAACGAACCTGTATTCCGATTCCGGTCAATCACCGCGGACATGGCAAAACCTGGCATTGAAACCCACCAGCTGAGACTGTCCGTCCACTGAGGCATCTTGTGTTAGACCACTAAAACGTCACCTTACAATATGAGACATTTAGCTGATTTCCAGCAAATCGCTTCCTCCCGCATTGACATTTCAGATGGCGTGGTAATGCATGGCGCTGTGTCATGGCGCGGATAAGCTTGTAGCCCCTGGTCCAGTTCGGGCCGTGTTATCAACGGTGGCGGCTGAAACGACAGTATACATTCCGTTTCAGGTAACCATGAAGAAAATCGGCTTTCGGTTGCCACCGGAAAAAGTCATTGCTCACCTTCCAGCCGGATCTAGCGTAGTAATGGAGGCCTTACAACGACATCATATGGGCAATCTTTACTTAAGATGCCCATTTGCAAGAAATGCTACACTTCCACCTCAATTGAACACATTCTTACATAATCTCTCTTGATTCGTTATTATTTACTAATTTTGGCGTGAATCATACCCAGCAATACGATGGAGCCAATCGCCATCGTCGGCAGCGCCTGTCGCTTCCCTGGAGATGCAACATCGCCGTCGAAGCTATGGGAGCTCTTGAAGACTCCCCGCGATCTGTCACAAGAGATCAATCGTTTCAGTACCAAAGGATTCTACCACGAAAATGGGCACTATCATGGCGCAAGCAACGTGGCATCTGCCTACATGTTGGAGAGCGACCCCATGCAATTCGACCCCCAATTCTTCAACATTCAGCCTGGAGAGGCCGAGTCGATGGACCCGCAGCATCGTCTCTTGTTAGAGACTACATACGAGGGTCTGGAAACTGCCGGTATCCCCATCGAAACACTGCGAGGCTCTGACACGGCGGCATTTATCGGTGTCATGAGCGCAGACTATACTACCATGGTGTTCTTCGACAGCGAGTGTACGCCGACCTACTCTGCCACAGGAACATCCAGAGCCATTCTGTCAAACAGACTGTCTCATGCATTTGACTGGCGTGGCGCATCCATGACGATAGATACAGCATGCTCGTCAAGCCTCGTCGCTATTCATCTCGCAGTGCGAGAACTGCGCGGCGGCAGTTCACGAGTTGCCGTTGCTGGTGGGACAAACCTGATTCTCTCAGCCGATCCCTTCATTTCTGAGACGAATCTAGACATGCTCTCACCACAAGGAAAATGCCACATGTGGGATGCGCGCGCTAACGGGTACGCTCGCGGCGAGGGCATCGCTGTTGTTGTACTCAAGAGGCTTCGCGACGCTCTCGCCGACGGTGACCACATCGAATGCATTATCCGCGAGACCGGCGTGAACCAGGACGGTCATACCCCTGGCATCACAATGCCTAACCCCGAGGCGCAAACGCGACTTATAAGGGATGTTTATGCCCGGGCAGGGCTTGACCTCATGAAGCAGGAAGACCGATGTCAATATTTTGAGGCGCACGGTACTGGCACCAAGGCCGGTGACGCCGTGGAATCAAGGGCTATCCACGAGGCTTTCTTCCCTCCTGCAGAGAACAAGGAAGTGCCACTACAGCCGCTGTATGTCGGCTCGGTCAAGACAATAATAGGCCATACTGAAGGAACAGCCGGCGTGGCAGGCGTGCTACGCGCGTCGCTGGCCATTCAGAGTGGGATGATTCCACCAAATCTTCATTTCCAGTCACTGAACCCCGAAATAAAACCATACTACGGAAATCTGCAAATTGTCACCGAGGCTATTCCTTGGCCAACTTTACATGGCAATGTGCGCCGAGCCAGTGTCAACAGCTTTGGATTCGGAGGAGCCAACTGCCATGTTATCCTGGAGGGCTACTCGCAGCCCGACCAGCATGACACACTCCTACCTAAAGAAACACATGCCCCCGATGCTTTGTCAACTCCAGATACCCTACCCGTCACGATCACTTCGGCCATTCCGGGCCTGTCAACCAATGTGCTTCCTTTTCTGTTGTCGGCGTCATCCGAGAAGTCCTTGCGGAAGCTTGCGCAGCGCTACATTGACCATGTTCGCCAGAACCCAGAGCTAGACATGGCAAAATTGGCGTGGACGCTGTTCAAAAACAGAAGCGCGCTGAATTTCAGATTGGCCGTCCCTGCGCCAACGCCAGAAACATTAATCTCTACATTGGAAAGCATTCTAGGGGAGCAAGCTGGCGGCGCAAAGAGCTCCATTATCCGCGCGACTTCTCAGCCCAAACGCCTCTTGGGTGTATTCACCGGGCAAGGTGCGCAATGGGCCACTATGGGCCACCAACTTATCAGAAGATCAAAGCAAGCAGAGGCAATCGTGGACCGCCTCGATGCCGCTCTCGCCAGCCTTCCGGATCCATACCGGCCAAAATGGTCGCTCAAGGCGCAACTCTTGGCAGAGAAAAAGGCATCCCGAATTGAGGAAAGCGCAGTCTCTCAACCTCTGTGTACTGTGGTTCAGATTATTTTGGTCGACCTGATTCGCAGTGCTGGCGTCGACTTTGATGGTGTCCTGGGACACTCGAGTGGTGAGATTGCGGCCGCTTACACGGCAGGCTTTCTGAGTGCCGAAGACGCCACGAAAGTTGCCTACACTCGCGGCTTCTGTGCTCACCTGGCGCAGGGTAAAGACGGTGAGAAGGGTGGAATGATTGCGGCCGCCATGACGCACCCGGATGCGGAAGATCTGTGCCAGAACGAGGCGGCACAGGGTCGCATTTCTGTGGCGGCCTACAATTCGCCAACCAGTGTCACACTTTCCGGCGATAGAGACTTGGTTGATCAGGTCTCTATTGTTCTGGATGATGAAAATAAATTCAACCGAGTCCTCAGAGTACAAACCGCCTATCATTCACATCACATGCAGTCCTGTGTCGGACTGTATCGCGAGGCTCTTGCGGCCTCCAATATCAAGGTTCTCCAATCAGATAGACGCTGCCCATGGTTTTCATCTGTCTACGGTGGAAGCGAAATATCTGGTACCGAGAATCTGGCTTCCGAGTATTGGATAAAGAACATGGTTCAACCTGTTCTGTTCTCCGAAGCTGTCACGGCTGCCTGCCAGACGGAGCAGACGGATTTGCTCACGACTTTGGCCGAGATTGGCCCACACCCTGCGCTCAAGTCACCTGCGATGGAGACTTTGAAAGCTCTCGGACTGACCAAAGTGGCGTACTGCGGTACCCTGACTCGTGCAGTGGATGACGTGGACGCGATGGCCTCGTTCCTAGGGTGGCTGTGGTCCAACTCAGTCCAACCTGGTCATAAGCTAGACCAATACGCGGCTCGGTTCTCTCAGGACAAATTGGTCCCCATTCGCCAACTCCCTTCCTATCCATGGGACCATGATCACTCATATGAGTTCGAATCTCGTGAATCTCACGCCCACCGCTTCCGAGAGGAGCCCTGCCATCCACTACTCGGTGTCCGTACCAATACGTGTGGCGACAACGAGTACCGCTGGAAGAACTTCTTGTCTACAGAAGAGATTCCATGGCTCACAGGGCACCAAATTCAGGGCCAGACCTTGGTTCCTGCTGCTATGTTCCTCATCATGGCGGCCGAGGCGGCCGCGATCGCTGCGACCTCTCTCGGCCAGGAAGTCCGTCTCATCGAATTGAACGACTCCGTGATACATAGAGCTCTGGCCCTAGATGACGACAGATCAACCGAGACTCTCTTTTATCTTTCCGAAGTTCAAATACTTTCGTCGCCAGATGAGGGCTCAGTCCTCTCAGCCAGCTACCATTGCGATGCCGCCAATGGCAAATTGTCTAGTCGCCTGACCAGCATCGCAAGCGGAAAGGTCAAGCTATTCCTCAATGGCAATTCATCTCAAATGCTCCCTGCCTTTTCTCCCGGTTCCGGTCAGCTTCACGAAATTGATGTGACGAACTTCTATGATAACCTACGCACGATTGGCTACAACTACAGTGACGCATTTCGTGGTATTTCGTCTCTGAAGCGGACCACAAACTGGGCAACTGGCAGCATTTCTGCTGCGGGCACCACAGATCGGTCTACGTCGCCTCGGCAGGTCCCTCTGCACCCGGCGGTGCTGGACGTGTCTTTTCAAGCTGTCTTTGCCGCCCTTAGCTATCCCGGAGATGGGCGCCTTCAGACACTGCATGTTCCAACAACTATAAAGCGACTTGCAATAAGCCCAGCAGCGCTAGCAAAAAACTCCGGGCCTGCGAATGAGTTTGCATTTAGTGCTGTATCCTACATGCTGGATAGAAGGACCATCTGTGGCGATATTGAGGTCGGCACTGCTGATTCGGAGCACACAATCTTCAGAGTGGAGGGTATGACGGTGTCACCTGTCTCCCCGGTGACAGCAGAGGATGACAAGCAGATGTTTGCTGACATGGTGCTTTGCGTTGCTAATCCAACCACGGCGAGCCTATCGGAGCTACCGGACGAGCTGTACTCACGCTCGTCAGCAGATGCGCCATCAACGGAGGGTTTGAAGAATGGCGATTCGTTGCTCAATGGGCATTCGTCATACGGCAGTAATGCCTTGACCAATGGACATTCGAATGGCCATGCTGCAGCAAATGGTCATGTTGTGTCAAATGGCGATACAGCGACCAATGGGCACTCCACGAATGGCGACATCTTGATGAATGGGCACTCAAATGGCGACACCTTGACCAACGGGCACACTTCCATAAATGGCAATACCGCGGTCAATGGACATTCACTCGCAAATGGAAATTTTTCCATCAACGGCCACTCAGTGACGAATGGCGATACCATCACAAATGGGGGGCACCACGCAGCCAGCCATTATTCTGCTGATAAAGCACGCAGCTACCACGTCGTGGCTGGACTGCTGAAGCAGATAACGGATCGCTATCCAAAGGCGCGTATTTTGGAAAGAGCTACAGACAACGCAACCGAAGTTCTCAACGCTTTCACAGCGATTGGTGGCAAACTATCATCCTACGCACTGGATGGAATAGACGAGCAAGTGTTTACAGCAATTGCTGACTCGCGGGATGATGGCAATTGCCTCAAAAGAGTATCTCTGCAGCTGGAGAGCCCCTCATTCCTGGAAACGAACCCCGGGGCGGAATATGATGTCGTGATACTGCGAGATGGCCACTCTACCGAGAAGGGAACCCTTCAACTTGTGCGGCACCTTTTGCGCCCCGGTGGCTTCTTGCTATTGATTCATCAACTCAATGACCAGGACACGGTTCTGTCCCCCGAGAGCTCAGACTCATGGAATTCTCGATTTGTTGATGCCGGCTTTTCGCACGTCGAAGCTCAAAGCTTTTCCAAAAGTGGTCACTTCTCCATCATGGCAGTCATGGCAACTGATGATGCCGTCAACGCGCTTCGGCAGCCTATGCGCTCATCTGGATCAAAGATACCGGATCTACTCATCGTTGGTGGAGATACAAGGATCACAGTTGATCTGATTGATAAGATTCGGTCTCTCTTGGCTCCGTTTTGTCAAGCAATCAGGACTGTCAAGAGCCTTGCCGATTTCGATGAGTCTGCTGTGGCTGAGAAAGCGTTCGTTCTTTGCTTGACTGAGCTGGACTGCGATTTTTATCGTCATTTGACCGAGAAGACATTTACCAAGTTGCAGGAGTTGACCACTCGCTCGGATAGGCTCATTTGGGTTGTCTCCGGGGCACAGGGTCGCAATCCCTACGCCAACATGATCAAGGGAACTCTTCGTTGCCTCATTGAAGAATGCTCCCACCTTGTCACGCAGATCTTGGATATTGAAGACGATGTCTCTGGTGCAGATCAGTTTATATCCGAGGCCGTGCTGAGACTGCACCGCCTGCATTCCATGAAGAATCCGAGCAAAACTCTATGGTCGCATGAACCGGAAATCCATCTGCGAAATGGGCAGCCATTCATTTCACGCTACCTTCCGAATAAAGCTCTAGACCTGGGCTACAACTCTCTTCAGCGCCACGTGGAGGTCGACATTGCTCCCGCCGCTGGAGTGTTGCAGCTCTCTGTGGCGAAGGCCTCTCTCTCACTCGAGCGATTGCGCTCTGCAGCACTCCCCTCATTGCAGGTAACGAGCAACAAATCGGCCACTGAGGTTTCTGTTCGCTACTCTCTGTCTGTCTGTGTGCATGTCCCGGCGCTCGGATACTTGTATCCCATTATCGGGACAGATGTGCAGACAGGTCGTCGCGTGGCCGCGCTGTCCACTGAAAACAGATCTCGCATCTCCGCTCAGAAGGCGGCTCTGGTGTCACTCGAGGGCTTATCAGACGACCAAGAAAAGCTGCTTCCTGAAAGGTTACAAGAGTTCTTCCGTGCCTCGGCAATCATTCAACGATGTGCCCCATTTACCAGTGTGGTCATACACGAGGCATCGGATACGCTTGCGCAGGTTCTTGTGGACGCGGGCAAAGAATCCGGCGTGGCATGCATTTTCACCACTTCCAATGCATCTCGCTTCCGAAAGCAGCAGGGACAAGAGTGGAAGTTTATCGGCCGTCATGGCTCAACTCGTCAGCTCAGCGAGGTGGTGCAGCCGGATACACTTTTGTGCGTCGACTGCACTCAGACTGGCTCTGGCAACGGATTGGCCGATCTTGGGCTCCAGATTCCGGCCGGTATAACATTGCTGACCGCCGGCGACTTTATTCGCCCCCAGAGCTACAAGTACCGCAATGCCGAGGACGATTCCGTGCACCAAGCTCTGAAAGTTGCTGTAGCCCAAGCTACTGCTTCGAAAATAGAGATAAACGAGGAAGCATCAGTCGATCTCATCCCGATTCAAGATCTTCCGCAAGAATTCGCCTTTGGTGTCCCGGCCAAAACTATCTCCTGGGTCGACGAGCTCCCCGTCCACGCCACGGTCTTGCCCGCGCTGGAAGAATGCCACTTCAGTCCAAACAGGACATACTTCCTCGTTGGAATGGCAGGCAGTCTAGGTCTCTCTACCGTATCCTATATGATATCACGAGGAGCAAAACATTTCGCACTATCAAGTCGCAATCCGCAGGTAGACGCAGCATGGATTGCCACGCAGAAGGCCAAATTCGGCGCTACTGTCAACACATTTGCACTGTAAGTCTCTTTTGTGTCATAATCTGCAGCAGCAAAACACGACTGGAAATGTACTAATGATGTTGAATGTAGCGATATTACGGACAAGGCCGCCCTTGCAAAGACGATTGCCGCTATCAAGGAAACCATGCCCCCGATTGGCGGAGTTGCTAACGGCGCATTAATCATCGAAGACAGCCTGTTTGCCGATCTCACATTTGAGAAGATGACCAGAGCCCTGGGCCCCAAGGTAGACGGCAGCTTGTATCTTGATGAGGCTTTCCGTGCCGATGACCTGGAATTCTTCATTCTCTACTCATCCCTTGTCAGCATCGCCGGAAACACGGGTCAGCTTGCTTACGCCGTGGCCAACAACTTCATGGTGAGCTTGGCCCATCAGCGCCGGCAACGCGGCCTGGCAGCCTCCGTCATCAACCTCACTGGTGTGAGTGGCATTGGTTTCATCACGCGAACAGGCCACAACATTCTGGCGCGCAGCAAGGCCTTGGGCTACGACATCATCTCCGAGAGCGACTACTGCTACATTTTCGCGGAGGCGGTCCTGGCCAGCCCGAGCAACTCCCCGCAGGGACCGGAAGTGTCTTCCAGTCTGCGGTACGTCGACGTGGCCAACGACAAGGTCGTCCCTCCGTGGGCGTACGACGCCAAGTTTGGACACTACCTGCTTGACCGCCAAGCCCCCGCCGCGGCCGCGGCAGGCGACGGTTCTGACAACAGCGGCCGACTCGATCTGGCGGCGTTGCAGTCTATGTCGCTGGCGGAGTGCTATGATGCAATTCTGCTTGGGTTCCAGGCTGTGATGCAGAAGCTGCTTCGGTTGCCCGCTGGCCAGCCAATCCCGCCCGAGGTTCCGATTCTCGACCTTGGTGTGGACTCGCTTGTGGCTGTCAAAATGCGTCAGTGGTTCCTGAAGGAACTTCAGATCAACATGCCAGTCATGAAATTGATAGGAGGTGCTACTATCTCACAGGTGGTGTGGTCGGTCGCTCATCAGCTACTGCCACAGGGTGATAAACAGTAAATGAATATCTTTAGACTATTAGTCCAGAACATAATCCATTGGGATAAATGGTTGGAAATCTTTTCAAGCCCCGCCGAGCTTAAACTTTAGTAGAGAAACCGAGACAAAGACCGTAAGACTGCTCTCCTTCCGATTATGGAAGGAGACGGCATTATTGCGACCAAAAGAAGCGCGATCATCACTGGTAAGCCCAAGTCTTACTGACATCAACCTGTGCTGTCCCATATGTTCATGTGGCTTGGTAAGAATAGATCCGTAGTAAATTGGCAAGCTCTGCTCTTTGACATTTCCCCGATTCCCGCCGGAAGTATTATGATGTAGTGACAATGTGACAATATAAATAGTAGCTTTGTCTGATACAGTAAGTTGTCATGTTTTCTGAATTTTGAGCACCGACCCGTCAGCTATACGATGGCGCTGCGTGGCGCGACGGATGAGGACGCAACAGAGGCATACAGTATAACTCGGCCCGGACGAATAGGTGCTCACTAGGGTAGTTCTTTACCACAACGGTGGTGTCCCCAAAGGTCTCTTCTTCTCGTCGGTTATGAATACGATTGCGGATCAAGCCCAATTGTTCGTCAACCCGGAGCGCACCCACAGGTCTGTCTGTTTACCAGCTTACCCTACAGCCTACCCTATCGGCCGTAGATCCGGGACGTCGCTTGCGGCTCTATGCCCTCCAGGAAGCTCTACCTTCGGCGGAGACAGATGATTGAACTCGCATCATCGCCGTTGGCTTTCCGCGCGAATGAAGTATAGTCGCACTGAGAGCGGGCAGTCTGCATACATGCATGCATGCATGGGCTATTGAACATAAAGAAAAAACTAATTTAATAAAATATGAACACCTACTTTCATAAGTTGCTTTAACCGGGTAATATCTTCGTTTCTCATTATTCATTTACCGGTTGTTTGTTTACTGCTGTGTTGACTTAGGGCTTGGTACGGCCGTTGTGAAGCTTAGAGTGTGTTCCACGTGAGGACTTCGAAAGCTGTGAACAGCCTCAACTCCCACACGAACTTTCTGTAAATTTCCGTCTTAACCAGCGAAGTATTGTCATTTTCGAGAAACTGTTATGCCTCTAGATATTCTGTGTCAACAATGCTCGCTGATTTTCCATAAACTTTTTATGCAAGCTGTAAGTTGTTTTGCGGAGTTGCCATGGGGTATTGCTGCTATTATTCCGCTTTCAGGCAAAAGTTGGAAAACCTTCTCAGCCCTCGCAGCGCTTTGGTGAGTATCTCGAATCGCCCAGTCTTTCATTTCAGAAGATAGAAATGGTGTGGGCGCTGCACCTCCCAGTGCAAGGTTGCCGAGAGCAGCTCACTTGTGCACTCAACTTAGTTGACAATGGCCTTTTCCCAACCGGAGACGCGTGCGCGGACGAAAAGTGTATGATGATTAGGGATCCCAGGTTCGGTGCAAAGAGACAAGACCCTTCCCCTGTAGGCAGGTGGGCTCCTGGCCACCACTGTCTTTTGGGCGGATTTCCCCGAGGCATCGATTCAGTAGGATGTTGTGAAGTAACGGCCTATGGCGACGGAGCAATGGTCATTCACCAAGCCTTCGCAATTCCGCTCCTCTGGCGCTTCGTTACACGGCACCTCCCCTCCTTCCCAGGCCCGGGTTCAGAAGCCCCGCATCGGCAGCCATATTCATCGTCGCTTGTGAGGCGGTCATATGTTCGCTTTCGCCTCGTCGTCGGCGCTTGCTCGACGGGCGGCGGCGTGGGGGGATCTGGGTTAGTGTGTGTCTCCGAGGCGGGCTCATGTCGGAGCGCCGACGGCGACGCCGCGGGGTCGGTATCCCAAAACTCGGGCGGAGGGCTTTCATCATGGTAAAACCTTGGGTCGTTGCGCGGCCACGTAGTTTCCTCTCCTTGCTGCTGCTGCTGCTCCTGTTGCGCGGTGGCGAGGCGTTCCTGCAGGCGCTGCGCGTCGACGGGCCGCGAGGCCTGGAACAGGTCGTCATATTGGCGTGCCGGCGTCGCTGTGCTGCCGTATCCCAGCACAGAGAATAGAAGCGTAGGAGTCGGGCCACGCGGCACGGGCGAGGCGTTGTCTTTGTTCTTGGCGCCGGCCCCGAAATCTGCGCTCGTGTGGGTGGCTGCCGGGGAGGGCCTGTGCAGCGGCGGCGGGCGAGCATCGAACGCGTCTTTGATGCACGGCGACATGGCTGGGGCTATGGTGGCTGTCGCTCGTCGGATTGTATCTTGTATGTGGTATTGTATATCGTGTGTGCTGTTCTCTTTCCTCAGACAAAGCGGCCAGGCACCCAGCATTTTCCCACTCCTCCCCCCCCCCCC